>JAGDYQ010000134.1:2246355-2314373 GCA_021962125.1 Bulinus truncatus | reverse complement strand
TAGTGGCTGGCTAAGTTATAAAACAGGTCAGTTACTCTTTCAAAAATATTAGTGGCTGGCTAAGTTATAAAACAGGACTTTCAAAAATATTTGTTGATGTATCACATCAACCTAGATAAGGAATTTTTTTTTTTATTCTATTATCTAATCGATAAACGTAAACAAGTTTGTCATGATTTATTCAAAGGAAAAAAAAAAATCCACTGAACAGCAAAAAGAATTATATTTTATACGAGTAATGTTAAGCGTAACAAGAAATATTTTACTAGCATTGTAAAAAAAAAAAAATGATGTTTAATAAATAGTTCGGTTCATAAGCGAAACAAACAAAAAAAAAAAGGTCATCTATATTAAGAAAAAAAATGGAAAAAGAACGAAAATAAGTTGAAGCTTTGCATATTGCATTCGTAGTTGTTTTGACTAGTAGATCTGGTGCGTCTAATCATAAGATGGATCAGAGGCACACCACAGTAAAGAATACTTTAAGGGAAACCATTCTGTAGTCAATGCATCATCCATTATTGAAAAAAAAAAAAGTTATCAGATGGAAAAAAAAATCTGGCTCATTTAGAGCAAGCACATGATTAAATAAAGAATCGCACGCAGCTCTTAAGGTCGAATTTGGCCACCAATGGACTAAAAGTGGCTGTTCACATATTATATAACGCCGAAGGGGGGTTGTGTGGGTGGGTGCAAATTTGTTATTTTCGTTATTTTGTTATATCACACAAGTGTTAAGTAATGGTATATGATGGGGGGGAGGGCAGGGTAATAAAATGACATTTTTGCGTGATATAATATAATAATATATGAACGGCCCCAAATCCTTCGTTAAGACAACTATATGCACAAAATATAAGTCATCAGTGATTAATATTTATCGGACTGTTTTTGTTTTTTTTCTTCAAATTAATCTATTTGAAACATGGCCACTTATATCCATATATATGTGCTAAGCATGTCAAGATGAGTGGATGGAACTACTGGGGGATAGATGAAGGGGAAACAAACGAGACTACAGCTTGTTGATCTGAAGATCACATGTTCAAATTCCATTAATAACATGCGATTTTTTTCCTGCATCATAATTTTTGCCAATGAGTTTAAACCAACTGTTTAGGGATAATAGAGATAAGTAAGAAATATTAAAGATGGCTAGTCCTAGCACTAGCTGTGCTGTCTCCTGGTCTGTTACATAAAAACAGGTGAACTCTAATTAAAATTTCATGGGCCCCCCCTCGTGGGCCCCTCCAGACCTCTAAAGTGTTTTTATTTGTTTCTTTAAAAAAGATGAAAAAGAAGAATACATGTAGGTTGAAGTATGGCAATGTAAATAAAAGCGTTTAAAAATTTTTTTTTAACAAAACAATAAATTGATGGCACAGATTATTAAGTGAAATATTTAGTTTTTTTTTTTTTAAGAAGTAAATTTATTTATATATTTTCTTTTTTATAAATGTTGCCCGAAATTCAAGTCGGGAAACAGCGTTTGCTTATCACTATAAAAGACAAAATAAGACAAGCCAGAAATCAACCTAGAACCTCTCGATTTGTCAACTTCACTAGCGTGGAGGGGCGGGTCTGAAGCTCGTCACAGTGAAATTGGCTTCCTAGGGGGGAAAAATAGGCCATGTGGTATCATAATTTACAGGTGAATGTAAAGAAAAAAATTGTATTAGTCTCCCAAATGGCACTCTTTTGTAAATATAATATATATATATAATAGCGATTTGGGTTCTGCGTTAAATCGAAAGTAAAGAATTAATACAACAGTATTCCACTTTAAAATACAATCATGAAAAAATTTGATCTGCCCGAAACCAAAAAATAACCTAGCCTACTGATCAAGCCTAAGGGGATATAACTCTATGCAAAGGTTTTGCAAGGGTACAGCCAGTAGTAAATATAATCACAATCTACAGGTGGTGAAGAGGTCCTGATCTTAACTGGGAGATGTTTGGAGCAGGTGATGGGTTGTGAGCCCCCAGTGATTTCCATGGTGGGCAAGAACATGACAGATATGATTAGTTAGTGGCTACAGGCATGAAAAAAAAATGAAGAGATAACATGTTGTACGCCTTGATGTACAGTGGTGAAAACAGTGTTTAAAATAGATCAGAAGACAGCTGTTTGAACAGTTTGGATGTATTTCAAGAATGACAGCCATGTACATGGTAAAACAGTGTTTAAAATAGATCAGAAGACAGCTGTTTGAACAGTTTGGATGTATTTCAAGATTGACAGCCATGTACATGGTAAAACAGTTATTTAAAATAGATTTATCTCAAGATTGACAGCCAGGAGTGTACCTATGACAAAAATGTTATAGACATAATTCTGGTAACCCTATTCAGATAATATCTTAAGCAATACAAAAGGTCAGCATTAAATTTGTCTTTTATCAATGAATTATCTTCAACGCATCTAGGTGAGATGACTAATCAAACAAAAAACAAAAAAAAAATATTATTACAGCGCTAAGCAACAAGAGCAACTTTGAAAAATAAAAATATAAATAGTGTTATAATTTTTTAATACAATGACTATGATGACTTATATTTATATTTATATATATTCAAATCATATATTTAGAATTAGTTCCAGAATAAATTGTTTAAAATACATTTAAAATATTTTTTTTTAAAATGTAAACATTTTTTCAGCCCCTTGTTTTTTTTTACAATAGCAGTACAATAGCTTTAAAAAAAAAAATGTGACGCAAATATTTTCAGGTCAACCAGCTTTAAATAAAAGCCGTGATGTTCTTATACGATCATTGGTGCCTTTAAACTGGATTCTTCTAGAGGCCAAGGCCATTGGTAGGCTTTTTTTTTTAAACACACAAATATTCCATTGAATAGATTTTTTTATTAGAGTACTCATATCAATAGATCAATACATGAAAACAAACAAATCTTTGCTAACTATATCACCCTGGTTTTAAAAAAAAATGACAATAAATTATAAATTTATATGTATGTAAATTTCAATTTAAAAAATCATCACTTAATAAGTTAACTGATATGTGGTCAATCTAATATTACCGGGTATCTGATTAAGTTTGCCAAAAATCTAACAAGGCCAGCAGATGAAAAAAAAAAAACAATGAAAAAAGATTCATCAAAAATCAAATAGTAGAATGAGGTCTGAATTTAGGCCTGTCGTCTTGAAGATGTATTAACTACATTCCTTTTTTAATTTATTTTCATTTATGTTCCCTCTAATTGTACATTGATAGTTTACAAAAAATACTTGTCAAAGTTTTATTGGAAAGGGGAGCGAACCAAATATTTCATAATTCATCTCCCTTAGTAGTGTACACAAGATTAAAGATAAAAAATAATTCACACAGCTGTCTGTTAAAGGAAAAAAAGCTGTGAGACCCAAAAAAGTGAAAGACAACTGCAGAAAAAAAGTAATGCTGTTGAAATGGAAGAGATACAATATAATTTTTTTTTTAAAAAAATGAAACTCCATATTTTTTTTTTTAAAATATAAAGTAAATTAATGCCAGAATATAAAGGTATAAAAAAATGATAAAAAACGTTAGCATGAGGAATATTAATTTCAAAACATACACACACACACAGAGGAAAGTATACAGATCCTGAGCTGTTACAATTTATTTGTAATAATTTGCTATAGAAAAAGAAGGAAAAAAAAACACTGACAAGGCAACCATGGTTTTCCAAAAAAAAAAAAAGAGAAAGGTTTACAAGAGAAGCAGTTAGCAAGTAGCGTGACGTAGTCTCCGAAATGATGTTAACACAAACCAACAACTATATTAAAATAATTGTTCATAAATAACCCCCCCCCATCCTATTACAACAATTATGGTCAGTAGCAAACAACTATATCACAAGCAGGGATGAGGCGTGAATGTTGCCAGACATAGTTTTATTTTAAGAAAAACACTCTTTTATGGTACTGTGTTTATTGAATATCGGTATCATAATTTACATAATTTATATATAGATAGATAGAGAGATAGATAGATAGATCTATATATATATATATATATATATGTATATTATATATATGCTTGGCCTAATCATTTAACGAATATATATTTGTATGGATGTATGCCTATAAATATATGAATCAGTTGACAAACGTCAATGCATTTTCCGCAAGAGTGATGATTTGCAACAATCACAACATGTTTCTGATCACAAGCAAGAGGTTAAAAAAGGCCAATGCTTATATGTAATATGGCCTAATCTGTGCAAACCAACTTACAGAAACTCAAAAATTTAACATGGCTTTATACAAATGTAAACTGAAGTTAAACACATTTTTAAAAAAAAAAAAACTTTTAATACAAAAAAAAATAATTAATATATCTTCTCATTGTAATTTGCTCTCCTCTTTTTTTTAAAAAAAACAAACAAACAAACAAACTTAACAATAAATAGTATCTAACATAGATTTCAATGGTGTGACATTTGGTGATTTCATCAACATGACATTTAACTTTTTTTAAAAAGCATATGATTGAATGTATCCGCTGATCACTTTATTGCACGAACAAGTTACTCAGACAAATAAATGTTATCACAGTTTAAATAAAAAATCAGTACACTGACTTAATGGATGGGGAGTAGCAACCTAACCCTACACTCAATAGCTTCATGCATCACATCAAAGACCCATGATTCTTTTACCGTGGAAACCAATAACCTATACTGCTCCAACAGCAGAGAACGGTGAATTTTTTTTAATCGTAGGTGTGTAAACAAATTTACTCAACAAATCAGGCTTTAAAACATTGTAATTAAACGATTTACATGTTTAAAAAAAAAGTATGACAGACTAGAAAATTGTTCAGTAAATGACGGCTCCAAAAGGATTTATCTTCTCTTTCTGAATCAAAATAAAGACCTTGGTGTAAACTGAACAGATAAGCTGATTGATACAGTAATAGATCATGTCACTCCTTTATTTTATGGTAAGCTTTAATTAGATACTGAGTTCTCAAAGAAATTTTTTTTTTCATTTTAGCCAGTATTTAAAATAAAATAAGATTTATAAAATCAAATACAAATTATTGTTTCTGTGACCGGTGTTAAATAAACTTTAAAAGTATTTGAATGTTTACCGTATAAGATGATGATGAAAAAGTTTATCATATAAATAACCACTTCAACAACAAAATAAGTTATTTAGCCAGTTGTTGAAGTGAATAATTCTTTGAAACAGTTACAATGTGCAAAAATGTATTAAAATTAGCTAGAATGCCCATTTAAAAAAAAAATAGGTTCAGATGAAGTAGAGTTTATCTGTAGCCATGGATATTCTACAGGATCGTGTGGCTAGTACAATCCCCAGCACACATTACTTTCCCCAAACAGATGTTGGGTACCCCTATAATAAGCTGGGTGGTTAGGGACATCAATCAGAGGACTCTAGAATAGTCCTGACATTCACCAGGGTTTAACTCGAGACATAGTAAGGTTATCACCAAAAATCATTCCATGGTTAACCAGTTATAATCCTAAAGAAAAGTTTATGACCTGCGTGGACACAAAAGCATCATTCTAAATATACAAATGAGCAGTTTGAGTTTTAAGAAAAAAGCCCATAAAAAGTTGATGTTTTATAGAGTGTAGCTGAAGATCTGTAATAAAAGATATACAAAACAATGTATAGATTATACGTATTGATAAAATGTGAATTTTTACATCAGAAGAATAGAAAAAATAATTCACAAGCTGTGAATTTTTTTCAGCCTGCTTTTTTTTTTTTACTGAATTTTCTAGAAGTTAAAAGCTCTTAAAATTTAAAGACTATGCTGGCTGAGTGGCGGCAAACCCGCTCATTTCATTGATATTTTGTCAGTGTAAATTATCATTGCACATGTATTTAATTTTAAACATGAGAAGGGGGTATGTTGAAAAAATGAGATAAATTAATATAGGAGATGGCACATCGCTTATCTAAAACAACTTTTTAAAAAAATGTAGGAATGCCCTTATATTTCTTGTTCATTTAAAAAAAAGCAACAGAGGTAAAAATCAATTGTGTGCTTTTAGGATTTCTCATGATTCCTGATTTCAAGACATAGAATACACATTTTATAAAGAGAATGGTGACAGGCTGAAAGAGAAAAAAATTTCAATTTACCTTTATTTAAAAAGAAAATTGATTTGAATAATTTAGCAATTTAAGTTCCTATCTATAAACCCATTTAACAGTTGAAGTGAAGCTGTGGACTGGATGTCTGTGGATATTTTAACAAAATCATCTGATATATCTTCTTCATCCACTGTCTTGTTTGGGCTGTCCGCGGAATCAAGAGGCAGCATCCCTTCTTGGTGTAATGTTACTATGGTGTCTGCATACTGAACTATCAATCTGAAATCAGTGGGCCAAAGGATTTTTATGAAAACAAACATTAAGGATAAACTTGTGATGGGCAGATGAAAAATGATTTTACTTATTCTGATATGATTAACAATATCTCTCTAAACTTCAAATTCTGATATTATTCATGATTCATGATACAAAGAGCATTATGAAAAGCAAGATATTAGGTCCAATGAACAAGGTTTTAAAAATTTGAGAATTCTATGATTTCAATACCAATAGCTAAAAAAGTTATGATATACATAATTATTTGTTTTTCAAAGTGTCACCCCAAGGCTAAAGTGAAAATGATTTTAAAATATTGGATGAGATAAAAAGCCTTTTTGAACTCGGGTTTTAAAACATTTTAAGCCCCAACTAAGAATTAAAGAAGCGAAATCTTTTTTTTTTGATTTATTCATAAAATTAAACATACAAGAGAGCAGAGAGATTTTATAGACAGCAGTAATCAAAGGAGATAAGATATGCACCACGGATAAAAAAAATATAATTACTGCTAAAGGAAAAATTATACACACTTTTTGACCAACTGAATTTTGTAGAAATGATAAAAAGCCATTTTAATGGAACTTAATACAAAATTTTCCTAAAACTTCACAGAAACTTACTTAATATAATCGGATCTCCATGTAACAGATTTATTTGTATAGCAGAACTTTGCTTTTTATTAATTTTTTTTTTTTTGGATTTTAAAATTGTAAATCATTAAAGGGATACCATGGGATGGAGACACCTTACAACTTAAATGTTGATTTTTAAATTTGAGTTACATTAGTGTAGTCTAAAAGCCAAATAATTAATACTAAAGGTACTCCACGGGTCAAAATGTCTCAAAATGTCGATTTTTCAATTATGATAGTTTCTTGTAGAAAAATATCTCAGGAATCGTTTGGTAAAGTCATAAATATACCTTTATATTATGTTTTATATTCAAAAAAAATTCTGAAGGGGGTAGGGGTACGTGTTTTTTTCTCGAGATGGGAAAAAAAAACACCATTTCAAACCGGCGATTCTAAAAAATGTACCGGTAGTACGGAATTGAGTCTGGTATCGTTGGAAAGCTCGTCATCTTCGCTCGCTTTCTTCTGCAATCACATATTGACCTATTTAAGTCTAATGACACAAGAGAGCCTTGAATGAACTGTATCACGCACTGTTCACGTGATAATCATTGGTTCTCTTGTTGCTAGAAGCGGATTCTCGCGTAATGGATGGTTGTTGCTGGTCACGTGACTCGCGGAGGGGGCGGGGGTTTACAGCCCGCTGCACTAATTGTTGATAACTTATGCCATTTTTCCTAAGCAATGTTAATTCTTTTAAGCAGTTTATGAACTCTTTTATGGTTTAATTGAGTTTATTTTTATCTATTTCGTAATTGAAGGTAAGGTTAAGTTATATACTTTTTCTATTTTCCTTTTGTTTCTCTTAGTATCTTTTAAAACACGGCAAAGCAGCTCTGAATAATAATGAACATTATACCTTCGAATTTTATTATTATAAACTATAACATACAATAGACCATCTATGAAACACCACTGTCTTCTTGATGCAATATTTATAGAGAGATATAATATTATAATAGTCTAGTTAAGATTTTTACCAGCTTTAAAAAAATAAAGCTATTAGCGAGTTACTATTACTCAGAAATAATTAAACTTGTTTTAATCTTTTGTACCACAACAGAATAACTATGGCACTGACCAAAAAACAGAGACTGCAAAAGAAAGAAGCAAGGGCAGCAAGGAAATGGACAGTAAAGATCTCTACGGTAACTTCTCCACCTTCCCCAATACCAGTTTCTACAACAGTCTCATCAACAGCTTCTACATCTGATTCAACAACAGCTCTTACATCTGCATCATCTTCTAAGCTTTCTAGTTTTGAAGGGGTTCAGACAACACTTCCATCTAGTACATGTCTGATTCAGTTAGAATGTATTAAACTTCTTTTTTGTAATTTTTCTTGTCCTCTATGTACTATAGTTGGTTGTTTTGAGGTGAATTAGAAAATCAGATAGTGCTATACAGTTAAATGTAAAAAGAAGACGGGAACAGACTAGGGAAGCAGAAAAGAGGGAGTTTCAAAGTCAGAGTTAGAAGGGGGGCCACAGTATTTACCCGGCGGTTCTAAAGACTAGTAATATTTTTTTCCATTTCGCGATCTGACCTCTCAGGGCCGTAAAAGGGGCCTTAGTACCGTTTTTTACTATATAAGCTATATTAATAAAGGAGCGCTATATCTCAACAACTATAAGTCCTAGACCCATGATGTATATATCATTTTGTAGGTCTTGGCCTGCCATGTGTACATCAAAAGTTCATTTTGCGATAGGACCTCTGAGAGCCGGGCTTCAGGGCTCCTAAGGGGCTTATATATTATATATACACCTTGTACGTTCAATAACCCGTTCATTTGGTGCGAAATACTGCAGCACGTAGTTTCACCAAGATTTATTAAGAAACTCATCAAATGAAATAGTAAGCTTGTGTTCTGAGTTTAATTGAAACAAAAACTACTTAAGATATAAGCTTACAATTTTGCATGCTAATTCTTATATCTATTGTTGACAGTTCTCCAATTTTTTTTTTGGAAATATTGAATATAAAATTTTTTATAATTTTTTTTTTACCTACCCCCCCCCAAAAATGCATTTTTTTTTCGTGTACAGAAGTAAAAAATTCACAAATTATTTATTTTCCATTTTTTTAAAAATAAAAATTGGACGTTTGTTTGGAACACTTTCATTAACGTTTGTGGAAAGTTGTTTTATGATATCTACAATAGATTTTGAAAATTGGTTCTTTGAAAATATGTCGTAAAATTACACTTTTTTTTACCCAAAAAAGTCACATAATAAATTTTTTTTATAAATTTTTGTATTTCTTTGTTCATTAATTGGTATGTTGTATGCATGTGCCAAAAATGGCTAGTGTAGCTTAAAAAATAAAAAAAATAGAAACAAAAAACTTGCAGAAACCTAAAATGGCCCATGGACCACCTTAAGAATAAATAACATGAATATTTAGAACTACAAGTTTTTTTTAGAACTATTACTAATAACTTGAAATCCCAGTAAGATAAGCCGCTGCATCAATTTAACTGTTTTTAGTTGTGATCTTTCGGTAACAAAAAAAGCAGTAACCATAAACCCTGAGGCAACTGTACGATAAAGCCAATTCAAATAATCTTTTTTTTTTAAACTAATGTATCCCAGATTCACATAATTTTTAATCATCACCTTATACCATTTTTTTCTAACTCAGATTCAAAAATCAGTAATATGTTTTACCTGTCCATCCAAGTTAAACAATCCGGTCGAAGGATGCCTTTTTCAAAATACCCTAGGTGTCCACCATGTTTAGTCAAAGCAAATATAACATTAGGCATCAGCACTGTAGACATGAAAAATTAAATGGTAATGAGTAAATCATTATAAATGATATTGCAAATAAAATGATTAGAAATATATGATCTTAAATATATCTTAAAAAAAAAAAAGCACCCTTACTGGATACCATTTTTGGATAATCCAAAAGCTCGGTAGGAACAATGGGATCATCTTCCGCATTTACCAACAACAGAGGAATCATAACCTAGAAAAAGAATTGTTTGTATTATGTAAATCAGTTATTAAACCAACAATAAAGGAATCTTAACTTAGATACATGTATAGAGTTGTTTATATTATATGCATTATTTATTGCAAAATTTTTGCAATGCATTTGATAATTACTGCAAGAATGAAAAAAAGATAATCAAATTTCTGTAATTAATCAACATAAATCAGTTTATATCCTAATTCAACGCTATTGTTTCTTACCGATAAATCAACAATCATTAAATACATGTACATAATTTAAATTTAAAATGAAATGTATAATTTGACAGTGAAGTCGAATATTTAACACTTTTTGTAAAATTGAAGAAAAAAAAAATAACTTGCATTTGACATGCAAGATCCACAACTGTTACGTTGATAGTATTCATCAAGTGTTTTGCATCCATGAAATCTCCTGTGGGGGAAGTAAAAAAAAAAGTTAAACTTTTTAAAAAACCTTGAGAAATCAATTTTATCAGCATTTGAATGAAATTGTTGTGTTTTTATCCATAACAATTTCAATTCAAAATTATTTATATTTAAGTAACCATAATAATTTTAATAAGTTATGGATATTTTAAACTGTACAAAACAGAACTAAACTGCAGAAAAGAACTCTGACAGGCATCTGGGCACTAAGCCTCAGATTGAAAGAAAATAAGAGAAAAAACTGATCCCATTCAAATACAAAATTTATTTGTAAATTAATTGCTGCATTTTCCTGAAGTTCAAAAAAACAGCATTTTCAAAAAAAAAAACAACCTTTCATAAAACCATTACTACATGTATATAAAAGGCAGACATACCTTGTAAAAGCCTCATCTAGCTGTTCCAAAGTAACAGCCGAGAAAACCTTCTTTTCATCAATGTCAAATTTTAATCTTATCTCATCACTCAACAACTTCTCTTTGTGACATCTGATCAGATTTTTCTGGTTCCTGGTCATGATGTAGAGGTACGCTCTGCGTAAATTGCACCATGACAGCAGTAAAGGTTTAGCCCTGCAAATAATACAGGATTTTAATATGCCCACAGTCTGTAAAGTCAATAAATATTTGTTCTTATTCTAGTTCTAGCTGAAATCTTAGAGCAGTTTTTGTGATTAAAAAAACCCCATCTCCATAAGAAAGAAACTGAAGACTAACTTTAAAACATCATATCCTTGACAGATGGACACAGCAGCCAGAATTCCTGTCTGGTTATCCCTGTTTTCCCCTAGATACTTGACAACGATGTTACCACCCATGCTGCAGCCAATCAGGATGATGCCACTATCTGGATGCAGTCTCTCAACCTCTTTCCTAACAAAATGGAGCTCTTCTGTACCACCTGGTTAGGCAAAATAAAAATATAAAAAAAAGATAAACAATACTTAAATTTTAAGAAGCATAATTAAACAGTGTTGATTCTCTTTCCATTGCGAAAGAAGATTTACTTGGTGAATGTATACAAAAAAATATATAATAAGCTGTTTTCTAAAAACAATAAACATCCTTCAAGCAAACTACATAAAACTTCCAACCATGAAATTTTCCAAAAATGTCAGTTTTAATTATCTGCCACACCTGTCACAACGACCTACCGTAAGTAAATATCCTAGCAGCTGTTAGTGGTATAGTTTTATGTGAGCCAATGTGGTTCAACACAACAGCCATGTATCCGTTCTTCTGTGCGTAGTCAACGAGAGTCTTCATGTAATGTGATTCACTGTTGTTTCCAATGCCAGGACATATGAGTAGACAGTAGGACTCTGTAAATAACATGTTCAGCAGGTAACAGCTTATAGCCAAAGAGAGGCTATTTAAATCTTCTATCACTTTGTTTTTTTAATCAAAATAAACACATGCAGAACTTAATAAATCAAAATAGCACTGCAAATAAACATTGTCATGCTCAAAAAAGAAAAGCCAGAATAAATTAATTCATTTCCATAATAATATGTATTTCTCTTAAAATGCAACAGTTAACTTCATATGCATAGCTGATAAAAATTGATTTTCATCTTCATTAATAATTTATTTACAGAACATGCATTTTCTACATATGTAGACTGTGGGCTGTATTAACAGTAAAAGGCGACAGTAAAGGTTTAAAACACCCATAGTTTATCTTAAATTAAATCTCAAAACAAACTTAAGGACTGCCCATGATTCAATGACTTACAAATCTATTAAAAAAATTAGAATAAGGTAAGCCTGAATGCAGTAGAAATGATTTTGATGTATTAAAAAAAAGGAACTATATAATGTTATGTAACAATTACTTTAGTATAATTCTATTTTTTAACATAAATAAAAGACTATTTATTTTGTTTCTTTTTCTAACATAGACACTTACTTCCACTTTTATGGGGCACAATAGGCTCATGTAGATCAAAGGTCAAAGTAGCACCATCCGACAACAACATACTGTGTCTAATTTTACTAGGTACGGGCACGTTGATGCGCCCCATTTTAGCATACAGAACTGTTTGGATGTGACCACTTCGACCCCAAAGGAGAGGTGGGACATAACTGTGGAAAACAGCCCAAAATAAGAATTTAAAAAAAACTCAATTAACACCTTTTTTATGGTAATTTTTCAAAGCAAAAAGTAAACCTAAAAAGTTAACACATGCGCAGTACTCACGGCTGTTGCAAAATTGGGCAGAAGGTCAAGACTGACTGTACAAACTGAGAAGACCGATCTTTAGCATATATGAGAGGGGCTGACACAGGTGTAGTGATGTGCAACAGCCGAACCAGCAGATACAGGAGCAGAGCAAAAAGTGCTGCCAAAAGTGGTGACATTTCCTGGGTATTAAAACAGTATTTTCTGGAAAAATACAGTAAAATGAATTGTATTCACTTGATTCCTAAAAATAATTTATATATATATATATATATATATATAGAGAGAGAGAGAGAGAGAGAGACAAATGTATACATTATACACCAGCAGGCATAGGGAGTTTATAAAGCATGTGCTATCTAAATTATCGAGATGTGGGAGTATGATACGATTTATGAGTAAAATAGTTATGTGACAGAAATTGTAAATATTTTATGATAAGATGTAAGGTACTTCTTATATTAAACATTATATCATTCAATAAATAAATAAATATAGACATACACATTTTTAAAGTTCTGAATTAAAAAATAACCTTACATTAGAAAATGTTATTAAAATATTAATATTATAAAACTAATATTAATGGGTTTTTTTTTTAAATTATGGCTTACTTTTGAAGATAAATAGTTGCACAAAAATAACAGCATCTTCAATAGCGCATGAGTAGCAATGAGAACAAAACTGACTAATGTAGCCAGATCCAATATTGTCTCAAGCCAAATAAAAATAATGGGAAGTGCGTAAATCATGTCAATTCACAGCCAACAATGAAATTGACAATGCTTTCATCTCTAGGGTAACAGTTGGAACAGAGACGGACTGCCAATCAATAACTGTAATGACCACATCAGTGCAGTCCCACAGGGTGGACGACTCATCTATATAGAACCATCTGTTACCCATAAAATTTCAAACTTTTTTTTTTATTGATAGCTTTATGAGCATAATGAATACATGTGACATTTACTGTAAATTGGATGTAAGACATTGCATGTCAGTTGTAAAAAAAAAAAAACAGCTGAGCTCTAGACTTATCAGCTATATGTTTACCATTTATATGTAAACAAGAAAATACATGTTAAGCAATAGGCTAATGTCAATGTTATGTGTGCACAGCATAATGTCCAGCATCAATTACTTATCAGCTCCTTGTTAACTATTCATTATACGAATAGGTCAATTAGGTCATAAAGTGGCATAAGCCAACCTTTAGAACACAGTTATGATCAGGGCCTATTTATCCAATAGGCATAGCAGGCAGTGAGTAGGCACTGCGCCTATGGCTGACAAAACCTAAGTTGGCCCATGAGAATCTAATAATGATATTTTAAATATGAATGTACCATAATTACTCTGTTTCATGGGGGATACCTCAACCATTTAGATACAAAAGTGCCTAGGGCTACAATGGTGACAAGGTAGCAATGGTTGTGACTTCATTCAAGAAATAACTAAATGATTCATTTAATATGTTGGCACTTTGTTGTGTGCCTTTACTGGAATATCATTTTTTTTTTAATGAAACAGTCTTGCTTTTCTAAGGATAAATTCACTACTTATTACTTAACTCTATTTTTATTTATTTTGCACTCACACTGTAATACCAGATGAACTTAATGGATTTATTTCCTCTTTTTAGTAATACAATTCACACTTTGATATCATAGGACTACAGTGACTGTAAATCACTGCTAAACTGATCATCTAAGAAATTTCATTTTCATGGTTACCCTTTTCAGAACATGTATGTTAAAAAGAAACTCTCTTGGCTAAAAATATTTTTTTCATAGGCTTTTTATATAGATATATGTTTATCCCTAGGGTTTTACTTGTATTTTTTTTCCACAATCATTTACAAAGAAAGATAATTTAAGCAAATTAAACGAAAATATATGTAAATATAATTAATTAATTCTATCCTGCAGTTTCTTTTTTTACTCTCATGTTTTAATGTAAAAGAAAAAAATAAAAAGTTCCGAAGTTTAAAAAACAAACTGAAATTAAAACAGTAAACTGACTTTACAAATAAAAGTCAATGTCTATTTCTTCTGCCTAGCATCAGACAGCCTTGGTATATTGATGTATACTTTTCCAAAGCTTAAAAGATATGGATAACAATGTAATATTTTCACAGCACTTTTATAGTTTTATAATTTAAAACTATCATATTTGAGCATTGAATTTCTATTCAATGAAGAAGATTTTATGTAACAATCCCATTAAAGAAGCCAAGAAGGGGGGGGGGGGTTCAATCAGAATACATCAGGAACACATGCCCAGATATGTAATCTGCTATAAATGACTAAGTGATTGGCCAGTCTGTGTGGCCCGAGGGGCCCATGTTGGTGGAGATTGTCAGCAGCACAAGATTAGCTGTTGGCAACCCTTAATTCATTAACAATATAAGAATTAAAAAAATAGAAATCTTCAAGAAGTTTGAGAGCTACTGACGATCACTTGAAAGAATCCATTTAGATTTAGAGAAATGTTACTGCCCATGTCCTTTTAACTTATAGGACAGAGAGGGCAGGGGCGTTGGATACATATTCTGGAATAAAACATGAAAAGGAAATCAGATAGTTAATATTGGGCATGATGAAAAAAGATAATGACTCAATAAGGGAAAGGAAATGCTTTAAAAAATTACTAGTGGTTGGCAAGATAAAGGTGAATAAATAGTTTAGCAATCAGGCCACTTTAAAATGTTAAGAGTTTTATTTTTGAAGTTAGTATGTTTCAGCTATCTTGTTTAGCTATTAATAGTAACAGTATTACAACACAGTATTAAATCAGTTAGTGTAATGACTTATTTTAGCCTGAATACCTAAAACAGTGGCTGATTTAATTAAATCTCTTTTTTTATTTTAACGGCCCTATGCAAGACATTTGTTTCCATTTGCACTATCTATCATCCTGTTGAATGAAATGCATGGAAATTTCACTGAAACTATCTGGCTCTACTCCAAAGAATTAAAATATAAACAGCCTCTCTTCTTTGACGACTTAATTAAAAAAAGAAAAGCCTATCACTGTCAGTCATTCACTGTATACTAATGATCATGAGATGCAAAATTTACAGTAGTGAACTCTTTTAACTATTCTACTAAATAGTCTAATAAAAAAAAAAGGATAAAAACTAATGGCCAATAATAATATGAGTGACAAAAAAAATATTATTGAATATAAAAAAAAATAGATATTATTGATTTTAATCACTGTTGAATTCAAAAATCAAGAAGGAATCCTCCATCTGACATATGCCCATGCACTATTAAGACTATTGGTCATAATCAATCATTCTTGTCTTAAGTCAAGCAGAGATCACAATTTCAATCTTAAGTAATATAAATGTCAAAGTCTTGGTCTTGCAGAATCTTATTTATCTAAATAAAAATTAGCCATCTCCATTCTGTCCTTCTGTCTGTCTGCTTTAGATCAAAAGAAAGAATCAAGAATACAGATTTCTGTTTAAAATATGTATCATAGCTTCTTGCAAGCGCCTATATTTGAAAAATGTTTTAAAAAATCTACAGTTTTTAATACTTTCTGGAGTTTTAAAGATGAGATGCAAAAGTCTGTACTATTAATAAGTATGATTAAAATAATAGCATTCAAATTATTGTTACAAGTTGTTTTTTTTTACAGCATATCGCATTTTAAAATCATCAAATGAAAACAAGTAAATTGTAAAGATCAAAAGTTCTCTGATGAAAAGAACAGGTTCATCATAACAAATTTTGATAAAATCAAGTTCTCAATTATCATACTAATTTATGGTAATATCACTAGATAGCGAGTCAATATACTTAAAAAAAACGTATCATTTCATGTGCTATAAGTGGTTGAATGGTTATGGGCTTGGATCTACATGCATGCTGCGTGGGTTCAAATCCCATGTTGTTTTTAAACTTATTTTTTAGAATAAAATATAAATTATTCCTTAGTGACCTTAGCTTAGGTTGTTGTAAGGAAATAATTAGTTTTTCAATCTCCTTCAAAACATAAATAAATAGACCTTAAAGTTGAACTATGGTCTATGAAGTCTATCTCTAAGCAAAGGTTTTGCAAGGTACAGCTAGTTCTAAATATTTATAATTTAATGTACTCTTTAAGACAATTTATTATTGTATTTGTAATTAGGGACAGGCTACGCTTACGCCAAGACGTAATTCGTATTTTTTTTTTTCCGGATTACGTCAATAGATATTTCTCCACACCCTAACACTGTCCCTAACCCTAACCTTATCCCTAACCCTATCCCTAACCCCTAACCCTTTTTGTTTACGCAGTGGCAACGGTAACATCAAGACGTAATTCATATTTTTTTTTTCCGGATTACGTCAATAGATATTTCTCCACACCCTAATACTGTCCCTAACCCTAACCCTAATATAATTGCCGGTACCCGAAAAAAAATGAGAAATAATAGAATGGCGCTTGATGTAATCGTAGCCACTGCGTTGTAATTATATGACTCGTCAATGTTTATTTTGTCATAGCTGATACCGATATTAAACTAATAAATACGCACACAACTTACTGCGTTACTAATCTCTTGAATAAATAACTGACGTCTCTAGAAACTACTGTTTTTAAATTTTAATAGTACTCGTAACGACGTAAGTCATAGAGTGCCAGGCTAATAGTACTATGAGCCGATGACAGCCTATCATGCCCTATGAACATGGGGAAAAAATGTATATATATATATATAAATATATAAAATAAACCTGTTTACCAAGTATGATTCCTTTTTTTTAGCTGTATGGGTGTGTAAAACTAATCCAAATTTCTACCAGGACCGAAGCACTTTTATTAAGCCTAGGACATTTCTACGAAGAATGAAGATATGCCGGAAAAGAAACTATAACTGTAAACAATCAGTATCTATTTGCACTTCTTCTCTTGTCTATCAGTATGTCTGGGTTTCTTATTATTATTATTACTTTTTATCCCATTTTTTTCGAAATAAAATATGGTTATGTGATGGTGGACGATAGTGTAAAAAAAATGTTATTTACATTAAGAAACAAGCTTTATGACCAAGTGGGACATCTACCAGTACAAAGTTTTAATTATGATGCCGTCTATGCAGAGTCTATACATGAGCGACTGAGCGTAATACACCCCACCCCACCCCCAAACAAGAAACGTTGTTTTAGATAAGCAATCTAGGCAACCGCATAGGCCCCCGGATATCAAGGGGGGGGGGCCTCTTTCACTGTGAATTTCTATCAAATCAGATGCTATGATGGCCCCATGGAGCACTTATATCTTGCATTTTAAGATTGTTAGTTATTTTCTCTCCTAAATATAAAATCCGCCAAGAACCCACCAACTCCCGCCGATGTCCAGAAAACACCGCCCAAACTGGCTTTTACTATTTTAAGCATGGTAACGTGACACGAGTTTACCTTTATTCACGTGATTTCTTGTTTTTCGCACATTTGGTTGTTAGTTTCTGTGTAATTATTTTGAGTATAATAGGGATAATATGGTATAGAAAAGTAAATTGAATCTATTAAAGTAACGACAAAGATGTTAAAACCGTATTACTCTGAGCTTAAATTGCTTTTTTTTATAATGCTAGTAATATTTACAATTGTGCTCGTGTCATCCGAATCGCCTCATACTCTCCACTATTCAAGAAACGGAAAACCGAACTTTGTAATAATGTTAATGGACGATGTGAGTAAAATACGGCTCACCCCTTTATCAAATAACTTTATCTTTAATGTTGACACTTAAAGTACTATATTTTGTACCAGGGTATTTTTAACTAGTCTTCGATTTGAAAGAAAGTAGTAAAAAAATAATTTAATTATTATTATAAATTTACGTTTTAGTTAATGACTTTAAAATTCCTTATTACCTTTTGCATCTGTATTAATCCATACTTTGTTCCACTCTGTGCAGAGGCGTACATAGGGTGAGGGGAGGGTGTTCCAACTTCGAAAGCCCCCCCAGGCCCCAGCTTGAGGGGGGCCCCCAAAAATATTTTTTACATTAAATATTAAGTACATTATCTCATGTCATGGTGTACGTAGAATGTCAAAATGCAGGGGCCGCCAAAGATGCCAAGCACCCCGGGCCCCCAATTCCCTAGGATCGGCACTTGACATCCAGAATATATGGTAAGCTTATAGTAAATATCTCAATCTGACATTATGTGATAGCACACAAGGAGTAGTCATGTCCTTGCAACACTTATTTTACCTCTATTCTGAGGTGACATCTGCTATATTTTAGTTCTTTTTTGCATGGGGATGGGGCAGCACTTTCAGAGTCTGTCACATACATTACTAATGCTATCTTCTGCACTGATTACACTGTTTTAGCAATAAGTGCAATTATCATGTTAGACATTTATCATTTATACTTTTCTTAGCTACGAAATTCTCTGTGAATATTCAGAATATAAAGTGTACTTTTGTTAATTTTCAAAGTTTTCTAAGCATTCCCTATAATTTATATTTAATAGATGGGCTGGGGAGATCTTGGAGTCTTTGGAGAGCCTAACAGAGAGACACCAAATATAGATGAAATGGCTGCAGAAGGAATGCTTTTCCCAGATTTTTATTCAGCCAATCCCCTTTGTTCTCCATGTAAGTTAAGAATTAGGTCATCTGCGTCTCTTGTTTTAATACAAAATTTTACTTGCTAAATATCTTTAAACATTGAATAAAAATATCTTGGATGTTACTATCATAGTAATTGTTTACATTATTGCTTTTCAGCCAGAGCAGCATTAATGAGTGGACGTCTCCCCATTCGAAATGGCTTTTATACTAACAATCTACCAGGAAGAAATGGTTTGTCACTTTGAAGCAATTAATTTTTTTTAAAGTGGAAGGCACAGATGTCCTGTTAGCATTTTAATTGATCTTTTCTACACTATTGTGTTCTTCCTCTTTCTTTGGCTCTACATAATACTTCTTTTCACTATTTAAGTCTTTCTCGACCTTATCTATCCATATGCTTCTTGGTCTGGTTGTCTGTCTTTTATCATTAACTGTTGTCATATATTGTCTCCGTGCCTCTTTTCTTTTCCATTCTTTTTACATGCCCAACCTACCTCAATCTATTCATTTTGGTTTCTGCTGTTATGTTAGGTTCCTCGTAGAGCTCATATAATTCTGAGTTATCTTACTTTCTCCAATCATTGTTGTCATTTACTGGCCCATAGATTTTCTGAAATATTTTTCTTTCCCAAGTTTTAGCATAATTTCTGCTTGCTTGCTGATAATCCATGTTTCACAACCATATATTACTGCATGTCTCATCATTGTCTTGTATATCGTTTTTCTTTTTTCAGTTTTCTGGAAATCTGTTTTTAATTATATTGTGTAATGCCTAATTTGTTCTGTTACATATTTTTAGTCTGTGTTTGAGAATGATAATGCTATAAAAAGCAACAAGAAGGTAGATATAGTCGTATACTGAGGTTAGGAGAAGGACTACCAAAATAAGAGGAAAGAAAAAATGAGAATGGGAAATAGAGAAATTAAAGGAACTCTCAAAAGAAAAAGAAACCAGGAAAATGTTCATGGCCATCAAGGAAGAACAGCTTCCAAGCAATATCGCTCATGTCTAAGCCAGTCAAATCTCCTTACAGAGAATGAAACAGTGCGAGAAAGGTGGGCAGAATATGCGGAAGAAATGCTGACAAAAAAGAAAAAAAATAACAAAGCACCTAGAGAAGAATACATCAATGCTGAGTTACCCAAATACGGAAGACACTTACTGCATCTACAAATATATTAAAATTTCTAGATGCAGCGTGTGTCTTCCAAATTTCAAAAAAATATGGAAGGAAGAGGTTCAACAGAATGGGAAGCAGCCATTATAGTACCACTCCACAAACAAGGTTCAAAACTGCAACAGAACTGAACTGCAACAACTACAGCATACAAAATAATAACAAAAATAAATTGGCAACAGAACAAAGAAATCCAGGGAAACAATTTTAGGTAACTACCAATGTGGATTCAGATAAAACAGATCAACCACTGACCTAACAGATCAACCACTGGCCTAACAGATCAACCACTGACCACATATTTTCCTTTCCAAATAATTTAGAAAAATGCTGTGTCAAAAATATAGATTTACACCAACACTTCATAGATTTTAAGATGGCATATATTAGAAACGACCTATTCACAACACTGTATGAATTACACATTCCCAACAAGCTAATAAGACAAGATTGATACACATGACATTAAATAACTCAAGAACCCAGGTGAAAATACATAGGGAAAGCTCTAGAGAGATTTATATAAACTACGACAAGGAGGCTCCCTCTCTTGCATACAATTTGCTTTAACCTTATAAGAAATGTTCAGTGCGATAAATGAGGAACAATAACATATGACCTCAGAAGTGAGAAAGTGGGGTTTATGATTACAGGAACATATTCACAGAACCCTTCCAGCATTTCACATACACAGGTGATATAACAATGCAAGGATATAACATAATCATTCTTACACTAGAAATAGAAGTGCAGAACGCAGGCTTACCCACAAATTCAATGTTAATGCAACCAAACGAAAAGAGAAATAAAAAATTAAGTTCAGAAAAAAATCATTTGAAAGGGCAGATAATTTTAAATACTTCAGATCCGCCATCACCGAGAAAAATGATATCATGATAGAATTAAATATTATAAGTTTTTATCTGCAAAAATAGTTTTTTTTTCCACTTTTGATTTCTTATGCACACTTTATTTTTTATCCCTGATGATTTTTCTGCAGCTTACACTCCACAAAATATTGTTGGTGGAATCCCTGATTATGAGATTCTTTTTCCTGAACTCTTACAGCAAAATGGTTATAGGAATAAAATCATTGGAAAATGGTGAGAGAAAAAAACTACCCTAATGAAAATTTTAGTTCTTAAATACAAATGTTATTAATCTAACATGTTAGTTAATCAGATTGAGTACCATTTCAGAGCAAATACAGATGATAAGAATGAATAAGTAGCTTGGAAAAGTAATTAGTTAAGTGAGCTTAGAGTTGTAAGACAAGGAAAAAATGGGAAAGGTGTTAAGATTCTTGAAGTCACTTTTGTTAACATAGGGACAGAATGAATTTGAAGAGGTAATTTCTATCCATGACTTTCTTTAAAATAGTTTGTTATCAATTACATTTTAAGCTACAGTCATTTATGTTTGTATTGACTAGTTATCATTCAACACATTATATGAAAATTTGTATATTGAAATTTTTATTTGACACATTTTTTTGGAACAATATTCAATGTTAGATGACTTAAATAATGATGTTCTGTTTTTGGTAATAGGCATTTAGGACACCAGCCTCATTTTCACCCTCTTAAGCATGGATTTGATGAGTGGTTTGGTTCACCAAACTGTCATTTCGGACCTTATGATGACAAAACAACTCCAAACATTCCCATTTATAGAGATGCCAATATGATTGGCAGGTAAAGAGTTTTTAAACTTTTAGGTTTAAAAAAAATCGCTTTATATACATGTACATGATAATGTTGTTTTTTTTGTTTTACCTCATCTGCATTTCTGATAGCTTAGAACAAGGGTGCACAACATTTTCATCTTTGATATGTCTCCTACAGCCGCAAGCAGATATAGGGCCTCAGGTTGTGCACCCCTTATTTAGAAGTTTACTTATTCCATCATCTTTGTTAAAGTAAGCCTGGCATTTTCCAGATATTTTGAGGACTATGTCATTGATCTAAAAACGGGTGAATCAAATCTAACACAGCTGTATATAAAGGTGAGTGTTTACCATATTCTATTAATATCCATATTACATTAATATCCATATTACATTAATATCCATATTACATTAATATCCATATTACATTAATATCCATATTATATTAATATCCATATTATATTAACATCCATTGATACTGAGGACATTTTAACTGTATTTTTTGTTATTTAAAAAAAATAATTTTATAAACCTTAAAAAACTTCACCATGAATGAATGCAGTCTTTGTGATGTTATTTATAATTAATATTTCATTGGAACAGTCATTTAGTTTAAACTTTAAACTATTAGGATCAAAGCATCAAACTGAGTATGAGTAAAATAAAAGTATACAGAATGGTACAAATTATTTTTTAATGTATGTAAGAATTCAATCTCACTTTAACAAGAAAATGTTAAACTCATTTAAATTCTTGAAATATATTCGCTTTTCTTATTTATATGGAATAACCTTTTCATAGAAGCATACTTAGGTTTTTATGTTGTTGTTTTTTTTTTAATAATTTTCATTAGGAAGCTACAGATTTCATTGAAATGCAGGCTAAGAAAGGTCAGCCATTTTTTTTGTACTGGGCCGTCGATGCCACTCATGAGCCCTTGTATGCATCAGCTTCATTTCTGGGGAAATCAAAAAGAGGACTGTGGGTGACTTTAAAAAGTCTAAAAATTTAATTAGATACAATTATCAGTGGTTTCATATTATATGCTTTATCCATAGTGACTATTATGTAGTATTAATTTATAGTGACTTATTGTTCTCATTCATTAGATATGGAGATGCTGTCAGGGAGCTGGACTTTGGAGTCGGACAAATATTACAAGCTCTCCGGACATTTGGTGTTGTTGAAAATACTTTAGTTTTTTTCAGCTCAGACAACGGGGCAGCAACATATGCTAAAACTCAAGGCAAGTAATCACCTTTTAGTAATACTTGTAAAGTGTTTGAATGTTGTATCTTTTATTCAGGGAACTATATTACAAAAAGCTCAGTAAATTATCCATTAAGTTGTATTTAAACTATCTGCAATTTACAACTGGTAAATCTCAGGTGGCAGCAATGGACCTTTTCTGTGTGGTAAAGAAACTACTTTTGAGGGTGGTATGAGAGAGCCAGCAGTGGCTTGGTGGCCAGCCAAAATTTCTGGTGGGCAGGTAATTATGAAAATAATATTAAATACCACCAGCTGGCTGTTTTTTTTAAGCAAAGCCAAAAATCTTTGGGTCATATATTATGCTGAGTCACTGATGTTTTGTGGCTTTTCAAGGTTGTTGTTTTTTTTTGTGACCTTTAATATCCAGCTTTGGCTGTTTTCTGTATAGATGTGAAGATTTATTTTAATATAGAAAGAAACAGTCTTAAAATAGTTTCATTATGCTGTAACATTTTAATTATACAACATATTCAGTTATTTATATTTTCATAAAACAAAATTTATCTGCATTTCAATATTTCTCAAAAATATTGAAATTTTTACTATTAATATTAGAAACAATCATTTGGACTAATATGATCACCAAATATTAAGTTGGTTGCACCTTAACCATATTATATTTATGATCCCAATTTTTATATTCAACTCTTTAATTTGAAGAGAACCACAGTTTTAATGAGACATCAAAAACTAATGGAGAGGAGTAATGCTAGTGTCACTGCACAAAGGAATCTTTTAACTCATGAGAGCAAATTTTGTCGATTCATTAGCAACTTCCCTTAATACTTTTCATTAGGTGGTAGTAACGGCCCTTTCTTATGTGGGAAACAGACCACCTTTGAGGGTGGGTCACGAGAACCTACCATTGCTTTCTGGCCAAGTCATATAAGAAGTGGTCAGGTAAATTGTTTTCATACTCAGTAGAAAATTTAATGATAAATACATGCATTGGACCATTTCAAGGAGATATAAATCGTTACAAACTGTCTGAAAGCAATCATTTGGTTAAGAAAAAAAATGTATGATGTGTATATTCATTTTGTGGTTTTGCTGTATGAAGCACACAAATATAGATGGTAAGAGAGACATTTTAGACGGTACTTTAACAATGTTTGATCATAATTAAAAAAACTAACATGCTAGAAATAAGATTATGCAACTAATAAGATTATGCAACTAATAAGATAATGCAACTAAGAGGCCCCACTTCCAATACCTATTCTTATAAAAATCTAAAGCTACTCAGTCCAGATAGATAATTTCGCCTTGGGCCCCATATTTCTGATTGTCTCTGCCTTGCCCCCCCCCCCCCCCCCAATTCTAAGAAGGGCTCTCAAAAAGCAATAATTTAGTAATGTTATATAAAGTGTCTATCTCTCTGGTGATGCTACCACTTTGGTTGTAATGTGTACTCCTCATTCTTCTAGGCTATGTATTTATTGAATTGTTTGTCTTAAATAAAATTTATGAAATCTTCAGTATTGATAGTGGCTCATCATTTTTTTTTTTAAGGGTAAACCTTTTTTTCATGTAGATCTCTTACCAAACTGGCTCTCTGATGGACTTGTTCACTACCTTCTTAGACCTGAGTAACATTTCTGTTCCTAAAGACAGGCCTATTGATGGCATCAGCCTTAAAGACACTTTACTGAATGGGAAAAATATTGAAAGGTAATTTATCAGACTTGCATTGGAGACTGCTTTTTAAAATATTAATATAAATGTAGGCTGTTACATAACTGCGGTTGTTACATAACTGTGTTTGAAACCGACAGCTTATAGACATTGATCAGTAATTTTATGTAGGCTTTTATTACACTTGCTTTGTCTGGCGGTAGACAGACAAATGTTTTGGGAAATTTGAAATCAATTTATCAACAACTTAGCCCAATGGATTTGAAATTTTAAACACTTCCGTATTATTGATGAAAATATGAAAATTTTTATCGAGTCCCAATCTAATAATTTTTTTTGTAATAATGTTTATATAAAAAGGTAAAGATTTTATGGTTTCTTGAGTTTCGCAGGTGTTTATTTCACTCCAGAGTTCTTAAATTTTTATTTTATTTTTAGGGTTGTGCGTTATTTTTAATACTTTATTTAAACTTTTCCAACAAAAGCAATCAAGAGAAATTCTTTTAACTTATTAGTTTATATCCATTATAAAAACAAGATTAAAAATTTTTTTGACACTAACCAGTATAAAATTTAAAAATGTAACAAAATTTTGAAATACTTTTATTAAAATGTATCCTGCTAAAAAGTAAAAATATTTCCTTAGGGCTTTGATCATATAAATATTAAAAGAAAATTTATTGACTACGTAAAAGCGTAGGCACCAGATATAAATGAAGTAGTTAATCCATATTGGCACTCACATTTTTTTTTGTGTGTAAATTATATGTCTACTTGTTGAAAAGCCTGCTGAATCTGGCTGCTTACTGCGATATCATAAGAAATCCTTGTTGTGTTTAGATTTCCAGTTTTGGAATTCCCCAGACTATTTTTAGCCGAGCAAGTGAGATAACTAATACCTCCCTTTTCCCACATAAATAAAACACTCCACCTCTCATCCCTTCCCCCGCTCATAATTACGTAGTTGTCCCCCCCTCCCCCATAAGCCTGAGGGAGATGAAAATTTTGGAATTCCCCAGACTACTTTTAGCCAAGCAAGCGGACCACAATACGATATGAAAAGAAATAACAAAGAGATGCACGAAATAGAAAAGGACATTTATCTTTTGAACACAATACACCATATTTTTAGGGTACGGATCATTAGCCCGACTACACCACATTTTAAGTGTACAGACCATTAGCCTTAGGGAGACTTACTGGTCTGGAAATTCCCAGTTCTGGAATTCCCCAGATTATTTTTAGCCTAGCAAGCGAACTAATACAGTGATGTACTTTTCATTTCGTGCAGTGCCATTTATTGTAACAAGCAGACATTTGGCTTTTATTGCCATTAACATCCTATACACCGCAGGGTATAAAAAGTACATGGGAAAGGGATACACATGGTCTATCGCCTAGGTTAGACGATTATGTATTAGATAAATATTTGGATTATTTTACTTCTTAATACATTCTATTGAAAGTCTATTTTTAAAAAGGTTTTTTTTTATATTCTTTTTATTTCTGAGGTGAAATGTTTATTTTAAATTCATTACATATCATTGTTAACTGAGAAATTTTATTCTTGTTTATTCTCCCCAGACCTATTTTTTATTATCGAGGTGATCTGTTGATGGCTGTGAGATATGGTCAGTATAAAGCTCACTTGTGGACCTGGTCTAACAGCTGGATAGAGTTTAAGAATGTAAGATACATGTTTTCTTTGTAAAATATCTCTAATGATAATAAAGAAACATGTACTGCCTTTTTTAAAATGTTTTTTTGATATGGTACTAAGATAGCCAAATTGGTTTCAATTTATCATTTTTAAAATGGTATCTAAAATAATAATGGAATGATAACCTCAGCTTACCCAACTGCTTTTTACATTTCCGCAGTTTGTTAAACTTTAAAAAAAAAAAAAAAATAATACACTGAAGAAGTTTATTAAAATGTAAGTCTACAAACCAAAATTAATCAAAAGCTTCTGTTAGGAATTAATAGTAAATGTGGAATTAGAAATCATTCCATAAACCTTGATAATTATCAATATTCTTTGTAAGAGCATTTTTCACACCTTTTTTTACGTGAAATATAAAAATTATGATTACTCAAGTTATAATATTTACATTATTAATCATTTTTTTAGGGTACAGGAGTAGATTTCTGTCCAGGGGAAAATGTTGTAGGCGTTACCACACATGATCAAACAAATCATACTCTGATGCCTTTGTTGTTTGACCTTGGAGCTGACCCTGGAGAGAAATATGCTATAAAGTAAATATAACATACATATGATTACTTTTTTTACAGATGTTGGAAATTATGAGCTACTCTTAACAGTAAAACTGACTCTCATGTAGACATTTTTTATAAGGTATTTTTTAATGCAATAATAATTCATTTAGTATTTTATTGAAATGCTGGATAAGTTATTTGTTGAACTATACAAATCTTTCTATTAATTAATAAAAAATAAATTAAGTAATTTATTTTTTGAGCATTTTTATTTTACTTTGCTAAAATATCTAAAGGCACGTTAAATAATCCCCCCCTTTGACTAACAGGCCTGGTAAAAATAAGCCAACTTGGGAACAGTGATGGTTCACCATCTACAAAATGAGATACTATTATTATTATTTTTAATGGAATATTTAAACTCGTGAGTTAGGGCAGTTAATAATTTTGCACTCTATTCTTGTTAAGCTAGTTGATCCTATCCCAACTTTCCACTCAAATGTTGCATAAAATTAATTTATTTAATGTGCTGGCCTATCTCAAATTATGATGAAATTTTTAAAAATTCTAATCGTGAGCACAGTTCATGTAAACTTGGTACACACTCTTGTCTAATAATTTTACTCATCCTCAATTTAGACCAGGAAACCCTGTTTATAAAAAGCAGATGCCAGTGATTATGAACATAGTGAAAGAACATTTGGACAATCTTGTTTATGGGATTCCTCAGCTGAATATGTGTGATGATGCTGTTATGGTAAGCTTGGTACTTTTGATATGCCTGTACATTAAAACCTCACACCTACACTTGGTTAAGTTACAGAACCCTTTGCCTGTGTGAAGGCAGGGTCACAAAAAATTTATAGCACAGCACATGTTAAAGTTTTTTTTAAGTCATGGACATCATTCCACTAGTGGCTTCAGTTTTAGTAATTGGTCTGATATGTTCGCTCAAGATAATTTTGACTGTGAGCAGGCTTAAATGTATATATACTATTTCAAAAAGCTAGGATTCAATTTACTCCATTTTATGTATTTATCTCTTACCTGGTGGCAGTGGTAAGATACCAATAATGAATAATATGCATTAAAGATGATGATAAATTAGCTGTGTTATACATTGAAAATACAGGGACTAAAAATCGAGTACTATTACTACGCAGTTTGCCCTTTCTTCACATAGAGGAGACTCTTCTAACTGGGAAACATAACCCAAACTTGAATGACTATAGAGTTACTGAGGATTGAATCCTTTCACCATGGCCATCGGGCTCACAACCTCTAGTCAGTGATTCACCCCATTCGATTTTGAGAATTGAGTAGAAATCATAGATATATATATTGATAAACATGTGAAGGGGAGTAGGGTGCAGAACAGTGTAGAATGCTCAATTGCTGACCTGAAAATCCTGGCTTCAATCCTCTGTGAGAATTAACTGAATATTTCCAGGCCTTTGTTAAAGTTGGTTCTAAGTCCTTCAAAAGGTCCACCCAGCTTCAAATGGGTACTTGACTTAGGTTAGAGTAGTAACCCCACAATCCCTTAATATGCAGTGGGGTTACAGAAACAGATGAATTTTTCAATTTATCTGCTCCTATACCCCTAATGTGCAAATGGAATTTACATTTTTTATAGATATACATTTATATAGTAGAAATCAAATCCATCTGCCACTTGTCAAAAATTTGTACCTTTTTTTTTTCAATTAATTTCATCTTCCACCTATAAGACACATCTGTTGATAGCTGATCAAGAATTTGTGGAGATTTCCAGAACTCTAATCTTTTTAGGATATCGGTTTAGTAACTACTCCATTTTTATATTCCTTTTTTTTTTTAACACTCATAAAATTCTTGAACACAACTTTATTTTTTACCAGCTAATAGTGATAAACAAAAACATGTTTCAGTACTTGCTTTACTTAGGATAATCATGCTGCTTATTATGGTTAATCATATAAGCTTATTGGGGAAGCATACTTGCTAATTTTAGAATAAAAACTAGACAGTTTTAAAATTATGTAGCCATCATTTAATATATTTCCTTTTCATGCTAATGTAATCCAACTGAATTTTTTTTTTATATCTTAGAACTGGTCTCCACCAGGATGTGAAAAGCTTGGTCGCTGTTTACCAATTCCAAAGTCGAATCCAACCAAGTGTGACTGGCCTCACTGATTTTTTTTTTTTGTATTTTAGATCTGAGAAATTTGTATTCATTGATTTTTATTTTTTTATTTTTATAAATGTGCTTAATAATGTTTTAATCTCTGAGACACCACTAGTGCTGGTCTTTCACAACTAAGATACTTCATATTACTTTTGTTAATTTGAGCTCATACATTATGCCAAAATATTCCAGCAGTTTGATCTGTATTTAAAAAACCTGGTCTAGTCATTGGTTTTGAAATCTAAATTATTTAAAAATGTATCAATTTTATGAACTAGTTTAACATAGGCTTTGTCTGAATGTAATTGTACAGAGGCTTTGTCTGAATGTAATATTTGCTTTTTACACTTTTACTGAATAATATTAATTGAAAACAAAACTTCCTTTTTTTTTTCTTTCATGTTTGTTTGGCTTTAAGTATTTCGCCATTGCTCATAAAAATGAACATTTCTTAAAAGTGAAATTATTTTTAATGTGTCTGTCAAGGAAAACATGTCATCTAGAATTTTAATCGTTTTTTTTTTTTATTGTATATGACTCAACAACTTGTTAATGAACATGTTAAATTTCTGTTCTAAATTAGTTTGTGAATATGGGTCATTTATGTATCAATGCACAGATATTATGTTATTTTACTTATTTTCTAAAGATATTTTGCTAAATTTAGGTTATATTTTCTCTCCGTTTTTTTTTTCTTACTAATTTAGCTTTCAGCTTTTGTTAATAACCACTAAGGGTAATTGAACTAGAGGACGTAACTCATTCATTTACTTCTTCCAGATGACTTAGTTCCCTTGCATTACATGTAGTGTTACGACCATTTACCTAAAACGGTTCTATTATTAATGTTTCCTTTATTAAATCATCAAAAAATTTTGTTTGTTTTTGAAAACTTTGATAAATTTTATCATAATTAAAAGAAATTGTGTAAGTAAATACTTACATAAAATATGCAATTATTTTGTTTATGTATACTATTAATAATACGTTGATTTGTGGTCATTAAGAATGCCGTGTAACAAAATATTCACTACAGCGAATGTTTATTTCGCCCCTTCCCCTTTGCTTATTTAACTTCTGTTGAAAATCGTTGTTATAATGAATTATGTCAGTATTGCGAAAAAAAATACCCGCCTGCAGATATTGAATATCGGCAAATTTCTAAATCTTAAGTAACCTTGAGATCAATCGTTCATATTTACTAGATAATTAATGGGAGGTGAGATGGTAGAGTTAGGCACTATGCTAACCTTTCAACTCTTCAGATCAGGATTGAGCAGGTTGGGTAAAAATTCATTCCACCAAGTGCGGTACTGAGTCATGGTTTGTCAGCGAGGAAAACACGTTACAATGGACGGGGTGAGAGTAAGAGAGGTTTAGCAGACGGGAAAGTAGATTAAGTAAGACGATATGGAACAGCCACATTTGTATTCGGGGAACATTACACGCTCGCAGATTTGAAAAAAAATCAATAAACCAGTGTTACCTTCCGTATTGGAGGAGGTTGCGCAATTCAGCAATAAGCTAGACACGACACGTTAATGGATAGTATTTTGGGAGGTATGAGAAAGACATTACGGATAGATTTGGTGTGTGGCAATAATGCGCAAGTAATAAAGGGTAGTATTTCTCAACCAGCCAGCCAAGTAATGTCCTTTCGAGCATAAACAGTACGTGGCTTCAGATTTAAATAGTAACTTGATAGCTTTAAAAAAAAAAAAAAGCAGTCTTATTGTTTTGGGGCAGCGGCTTGCTTGATGCTGAAGGTCGCTTTTTTGTAAATGTGGTAATTCACAATATTTTTTTTTTAGAAAACGGGCTAAATTTTAGTTAGGGGTAGGGATTTGATGGACTGACAAATGCATCCTGCTAAGAATTGAGCGGGATGCATGCGTTTCGAGGCAAAAGCTCAAGATGGGATAATTGTTCTGCTATGTAGGCTACCGATTCCACGAGAACAGACACACTGTTGCCCCATGTTATTGGGAAGTTCGGAAAGCTTAGATGTTTCAAAAGGGATACAACATTAGCCCTGTGAATACAGAAGTAACAGAAAGGCGTGGATGACATCCGTTAAAGATGAATAATGGTTGATGTGCCCATTGGCGTAGTGATGGGTGGGCTAGGGGGACATCATGCCCGGGGGCGCTACTCACAAAGGGGCGCCAAATGGTAAATTTTAAATATATAATTATATATAGTTTTCGAATGGGGGGGGGGGCACTAAAAAGATATTATGCCCCGGGCGCGAGTAAAGCTCGCTACGCCACTGGTTGTGCCTGGAGCATCGAATGAAAACTGAAGAGATGAGAATTTACTTAGATAATTCCTTTTCTCACAACTGCATTTCTTACCATTTGGGCCATGTTTAAGTTTTATTTTTGCCCCCAAACATTACCTCAAATCTACAGCCAATTGATCAGGGCAATAATTCACACAGAAAAGCAATATGCCCGAATTCGTCATCTATAGCAATATTGGCTCTAAGAGTGACATTAATGTCAACATCTTGGATGCAGTGCAGATTTTTCATTGCTTCGCGGAGAGTTCTAAATGAAGAATTAATTTCAAATGGCGTCAGAAAAGACAAAGTGGTTCATGGTGATTCAGAAATCACTGACAGTGTAGTGGTGAATGATGCAGTGACAGGGGAGAATTGGGTTTGTTTATGTGAAAAGCTAGTGATCCCAAAAAAGTCAATGTAGACTGACATTATAAATTAATCAGAGTAATGATGAGGTAGAAGAGGAAGGTTTCTCTCAAGGAGATAAACGGAGTTGGACTCTGGTAAGGCACAGCCCCGTAGCCAAGGGGGGGGGCACTGGGGGGCTGCCCCCTTCCCCAGGTGTGGAGTGCACCCCCCCCCGCTTAAAAAAGAAGAAAAAGAGGAAAAAATAAAGAAAAAGTAACTAAAATGAGAAGGGGCCCCCTTATTGGGTATTGGTGCCTCCTGCTTACTTTGACCTGGCTACGGGCCTGGTAAGGCATCAAGCATGGCATATAGTCTTCAGGTGTTTCTTCTATCATGAAGTCATCTATCAGAATCTGGGATACATTTGAGTGAATCTGATGGGGACTTTTTCTAGTGACAAACAAATGGTCGTATTTTTTTAAAGCTTTTTTTGATGAGTCATCTGTTTCTGTAAAAATGAAATATTAAGGGATTGTGTAACTAGCACAATGCCTAGCTGCTTTTACTTCCCGGTCTTAAGACATGTACCTAAAGTTGTGTGAATTAGGGTGATATTGGAAAAATATCTTAAATTGTTGATAAAAATGATTTACCAAACGAATTTTTCAGTGAAACATTTAATACTATCCATGAGCATCAGACAGAACATGCTTATCTGTCTTTTACTATCAACTCTTAAGTTAAAAACTTGTTAGTTGGTTAATGTGTTTTAACAAATTACTTATGTAAATTCATACAGAATTGGATATCAATAAATACTGTAATCCTCATAAATTTTCATAATTAGAGGATCAAGAATAATCATTTTATAGGAACAAAGTATATTATTATTGAATTATTTATTCTGTCGGTAAGCCCACTAAATATTAATAATAAATAATCTTTTATATGCTGTGGCCCAATCATTTAAATGAATTTGAATTTCCCCTTTTTCACTGAAGTACCTATACTTTTTCACCTTTTTTTTTAGGTCTGCTTGTCCACACACATTCCTTAGACTGTTATAAAAGAAGAAAGATATACCTACACCTAAAAATAATACTTAGGTAAAGAAAAAATCATTATCGGTGGTAGAATCAGAACCACTGAGCTCTAGATAGATCTATTATATATATGACATAGACATATCTATGGCCAAAACTGGCAACTAAATATAGAGCTTAGTTAACAACTTCTCTTAACGGAATCGTAGACAATAGTTGTTTCTTTTTTCCCGGAACAGCATGATACAATCGCCGTGTAATATAAACGACTGTAGTCTATGGTGATGAAATAGACCGTGTTGTTTATTAGATTGCTATTGTTTCACTATCGGAAAATTAAATAAACAAGTGAAAGATTTAAAAATGAAACTATATTCAGACAAGGGGAATTTTCAAACTCTTAAAATTTCTGTAGCTGCAAGATTAACCGGCACAGCCTCGGAGATTTTAGCAATCGAATTAGGACATACTGGTAATTTTCTGATCTATAACTGTTGGCTGGACAGGCTGGTATTTAATAATAATAACTATTATAATTATAAAATTGAGGCTACTAAGCCTAATTTGACATGTGAGGCCCTTAAAATGAGATGTTAGGGAAAGGGTTTCAAAGACGCTGATTAAACAGTGACAAACACGTCATATGTGACATAGTCTACATAGACATAGTACATATGATTACACTTACTATGTAGCATAGTGATTAGTGTTTGATGGCCATTTGGCTTAACCTTGCCTTAGCTTTAGACCCTTTAGCCCTGGCTTTAGGGCAGTGTTTCCCAAAGTCAGGCCGTAGCGTGCAGGGGGGGGGCTGGCCCCCCCCCCCGCGTTTTGTCTGCCCCCCCCCTGCTTATTTGTTCTACTTAGTAAAATGTATTACTTGGCCCCTCCTGTAGAATTTTCACACTACGAGGCTGCCCAAAGTGCACCTGTGGATAGGCAAACAGTTTTGTGGGGGTTCACGCTGCACAGGGCTGAGAAGATTGGGTAAACTTACACAGTTACATGGCTAAGCCTAAGGCAGTAAGGCTAATGGGAAAATAATGAAATGAAGGAAAACCAGAACTGTACAAAGTACAAACCGAATACAATTATTTTTTTTTTTACAAGAGGTACTCATCATTAATAAAAAAAAAAGAAGGGCAACACACATGACATGTAACATGTCAAAAGTTTGGGTAACACTGCTCTAGGGCAAAGAGTAAGAGTTACGAGTAATTAACTTAAAGACAAACTACTAATATGTAATAATGATTATTCACAGTCATACATATTTGACATATTTTTCTCTATATTGGTTTTATTGAAGGGACGATGTGGTTAAAAAACAAAGAAATAAAGAGAGGAGTTGTCCTGAAAAACTTTTGATCCCTATTGGGCTTAAGCTAGCAAAGGGCTCTTTTAATTGGCTAGGGTGTGGCACTTAGATACTTTATTTTTACTAAGTGCAGCTCTCATGGACATCATGTGTGTCCGCCCCTGTTCTAAAGTATTTTTTAATTAACTGAAATGCTAAATTAGTAGTAATTAATTTATATCATTCCTTAATATACATACATTTAAAAAAATTATTATTTTCAGACTATAGAGTTAGAAATAACAGGAATGTATAAATCAGTGTTGGTCACATATGAGTTCAATTAGTGTCATCCTTAGGGTTTCTATGTAGGGAAAAATTCTTTACTGAGCAGCTCTATAGTTAATTTAATAAATTTAAGTTAACGAAATAGCGAAATAACAAAAATAACCGAGCTACACAAAACTCGTATAAATCTTAATGAAAAGAAATGGACTCAGTCTTACTCAAAATTGATAAATACTTCTGAAAAACAATAAACCTAAACAAAAATGCTTAATTATCTTAATTTTTTCTCTTTAGCTCTGTTTTTTTTTTTAAAACTAATTTTTTGTTTTCTTTTATATTAGATATCATTGCTCCTTTTTTAAGTAGATCCAAGTTACCTGTTTTAGAAGTGAGTGAAGGCAAATTCCTGTTTTCTGCCAACACAGCTGCAAAGTGAGTTAGCTATCAAATGACCATTAAAATCTAATAGACTACATCTGTCCCAACAAACAAACCTAATAAATTGATATTGATTTCATATTTTGTAAATATTTTAGTTGGTTCTTATCTTTTATCTTTAAATAAAGTTAATGTTTATGAAAGAGATTTACTATATTAATTTTTAATCCTTTAGCTCCAAGATTTGGCAGAATACAAATGTAAAATGAAATTTTGGTTATAACTATTTTCCCTAGATACCTATTTCTTAAAGCTGGCCAGTTGAAAAATGAAGAGGCAGAGGATGAAATTTTAGAATGGGAAAACAACGAACTTCTTGTTAGTATTAGTTATATGTTTATTAATTGCTCGTGTTAAGTAGATAATTTTATAACAATACTTCAAATTAATTCAGATTTATGCATGAGATTTTTTTTTATTATAAAATTGTATTTTTTAATTCTGTCAGCCTCTGGTAGCTGCATATTTAACCAGCATCATAGGCCAAGGAAAGAAAGAGACTAGTGTAACAGATTCTTTATTGAAAGTTCTGCAACAGTTGGAGTCGAGGTTAACTAAGGCCAAATATTTGCTCAGTGTTAGTGACATTTTTTTTTGTATTTAGAAATTTATCTTTTTTACCAATACCTATCCCGTAAAATTCCCTTTTTTTGTTTTTAGCTAATGCTGCCTTTTTTATGTTAATTGTCATCAGGCTAGAGTTATCTTTTCTTTGCCATGTATTTTTGTCATACAAATCAATTTTCTTAATATAACACATTAAATCCCTTTGTAAATGCTGTGTGACACACCCTCCTGATCATTTTAGCATTACTTTTTTACTTGCTATTTAATTAGCTTGTATACTTCTATGTGAAATAACACAAAATTGGTAAAGAAAGTAGAACGAAAATGGAATGAGTGCATAAATATTCATGAAAGCAGAGAAATACAGTTCTATGTGCTGGTGCTACAAAATCCAATGTTGTGTTTCATTTACAGTGCTCTTCAAAATCAATAAATAGAAAAATAAGCAACATTATATTGAGGCGTACACTAATTAATGAAGAGAAAAGTGTTAATTGAACTGAATGAATGTTATGTAAGACTTAAATATTGCATCGTGAAGCAATTATAATTAACAAAAGTCGTATAGCTAAAATTTTATTGGATGGGAACTTTTCATGAGTGTCAAAAATTGTAAAAATCCAAGTCTAGGGCAAATAAAAAAAAATGTGAATTAGTTACTTTTAAATGAAATATCTCATTTCGTCACAATTTAAATAAAGGAGATACTACTCATGAAATATTATTATACAGCTGTAATATTTCATGGGTAATCTTTCTTAATTAAAAACACATTACTTTCCCATATTCGGTTAAAGGGAATTTAAAATTTAAATACATTTCAGTGCATTATAATTTTTTTGCTACATACAAATGACAGATTAAAAGATTTAATATATTTATTTGCTTAAGTTATAAATTTATGTAAATTTGAACTATAGATTACATGAAAAATATCCAATATCTGTCTTTACTATTCAAAACTTTGTGGACCATTATATTAACGATTGCTTCTAATTCAACCATGAAAATTCTAGTTTGACACAGACACGTTCTCACACATAACTTGATTAATGTTTAATGACTTCTGATTTAGTGGATCAAATTATGCGTTCTCAAATTACACTGTCATAGGTAGTTTCGGAGTTCATTACCTGGGCCTGGAGATATTTACCAGAGGTGATACAGTGGTCAATGAAGATAACCTGAGACCAAGTTATTCACAGCAGGCTGTGGTGACATGTGGTCAGCACACAGCACCCTTTCAGTTGTAGCGGCACATTCAACTTGCTGCTCTGTAGGCACGGCAGACACGGATCATTTGCCACCAATAAACCTAATGTCACAGGCACATAACACCCTGGCAGTTGTGGCGCAAAAAAAATAGTTCACTACATTAATTTATAAATATATATATATTATTATTATTTCTTTTATTTTTAGGAAACCTTTTCCTTGTGTGATGTTTGTGTATTTAGCACTGTATTTCCTCTTACGGGTCTCAAAAACCAAGGTAATTATGTTTATATATACTTTTTGTCTTTCATTGTAACAAGCTTTTAAATTTTCTTACCCCATCTACAAGAAAAATAAAATGCCGTTTATTAATCCAGAAATTAAATGATTATCAGAAACAAATAGTCATTGTAGAGAGAATACATATTAATTTATTTGTTGATTTATATATTACTTCTTATTTCATATCTTTTCCCGTTTATGCTGTCTTTAATTTTATAGCTGAAACTCTCATTTCCCCCCCAACTCCTCACTTAGCACACTGCTCACTTTAAGTAAAATACAAACATTCGATATGGGCTCATTGATTTATTAAAGTATTAAAAAAAATTTTTTGGCTATAGGCATTTTTTTTTTGCAATACTGAAGGTAAGATTTATTATACTGGCGTTCGTTATAAGGACATTTATACTGTATTAATGTATTGTTATTTAATTATTTCTTACTTTGATATAAAACTAGTTTGTAAAACATTTTATTAAATTTAAAGTTTTATACTGTTTGTCTACATGCCAGTTTAGGTGATATCTGATCTTATTGCTTTTCATTTTAGAACTCTTATCAAAGTTGCCAAATATACAACGCTATTGTGAAGATGTAAAGAATATTCAGGTGGTACAAGATGCAATCACTGAATTAACTGGCGGACAAGGGCCTGAAGTTTACAAAGTATGTTTTAGTATTTTCTTAGCTCACATGGCGTATTTAGTTTACTAGTTGTCTAAGGTTTGTCTTTAATCTATTTTTTTTGCTGTCATTCTTAGGCATCCCTCTTGGCCCAGAGATTTCCTCCCCTTCCATCTAGTAATGTAGACACCCAGTCTGCTCCAAGTGCTACAGTCGTTCCAAGTGATCAGGTGAATAACCACTTTGTTTTTAAAATTAAAAAATAATTCATGATGAGGGTTCAAGGTAAGCCTAACTGATGAAACTGGTTTCTGCAGGTTCCTTCAATCAAGTTGTCACAGGCCGAATTGGACGCAGCACGTACAGTCTGGAGTAAAAATCCTAAAGACGTTGAACAGCCGAGGGCCAGGATACACCCAATGTTAGTACAGTGTTATTCAGCTCCTGTTGTTGGATCCTTTTTCTGTATTGTATTAATGATTTCGTCATTGTTCTAGAAATATCTCAGCCTCTTAGATTTTCAAATACGGACGACAATAACTGTTGAAGTAATAAAAAAATCGTTTGCGGGTCAGGTTCTTTATGTCTGACCATATTTCTCAATGTTTTTCAAAGCCTTTTCATATTTACCTCTTAAAGTGCTAACCAAAGGCCTGCGTTCAAATGATGTACAAGATAATTAAACATATACTACAAAAAAAGGTCTTAGTTTTCCTTATCTTTTACTAATATATCTGTATGATAAGTTTGACAGCTGAATGTTTTGTCTTTTTTTCAAATCTCTTTTTTTACAAAATGTTTTGTTTTAAAGTTACATCTCTTAATTATATTTCTGATGTTTGTTTGTTTTTCAATCTCACACTTCATTTCTGTTCATAGTTTACCAGATCCACAGAGGAGAAATATACTTATTACGAGTGCTCTCCCTTATGTGAATAATGTCCCTCACCTGGGTAATATAATTGGATGTGTGCTGAGCGGTGATGTGTTTAGCAGGTAATAATCTCTAAGTTATTAATTAAAATGTACAGAATTAAAAAATTTCCTTTAGATTCTCCAAAGTAATTTTTTTTTCTTTTTGCCAGGTTTGCTCGTCTTAGAAACTACAATGTACTGTACATCTGTGGCACAGATGAGTACGGCACAGCCACAGAAACAAAGGCCATGGAAGAAGGTGTGACCCCCAAAGAAATCTGTGACAAGTACAACAAGCTCCACATTCAGATCTACAAATGGTTCAACATTGACTTTGACTTTTTTGGCAGGACCACAACAGATAAGCAGACTGAGTTAGTGTCTTGATATCTTAGCAAATCATAAATACATAAATAGTCTTAGTTGTCCTATGTACTTTACAAACTATCACAGTTCATAAGCTTTAATCACAGCTGTAGTTTACTTATCAAAAGACTTCACCCTCTTATTCATTAAACACTTATATAATCACAATAATAATAATAATAATTGTTCCCTTAGCCCTAGAGGGCCATTGGGGCAGATGAAGTGTAGAATTCATCTGTTTCTGTAACCTTTGCATTTATAAAGGGATTGTGTGGTTAGCACAACGACCAGCCTCCTTTACTTCCTTTACTTTACTGAGGAACTCGTGGGAAAACTTTTCTTAGGCTCTCATCGCAGGTCTAATGCAGAACTCATTCAGGTTGACAGTCGTGCGTCTCTACACCACTTGACCACCCATCCCACTTTTTAACAATGTATAATAAACAAAAGTATACACAAAAATTATAGACCACTTGAAATTTTAGGGCTGATACGTTTAGCAGATGAAATATAATTCCTTTAACAAGTGAAGATATATTTGTACCTCAGCTATGTTAATGTAATTTTAAAAAAAAAGATATTTACATTGTTACATGCTGATCTTTTTTTTTTTTATGTAACGATGTTTTGATTTGATTTAATTATATTTTTGTTTTTTTTTATATTTCTCAAACATTTGATAAATACATCATGAGTTGAAAAAAATATTGCAAAAAAAAAAAAAAAGAAAAGCTATAAACATTCACTGTCTCACTTATTGTAAAGTTAGCTCATTGGTTGTCCTATTTTCCCTTCTGGTGTTCGCAGGATAGCTCAAGATATATTCTGGAAACTGTACAACAATGGCTATGTACTGAAGGACAGTGTAGATCAGCTCAAGTGTACCGAGTGTAACAAGTAAATAACTGTACATATAAATTAACAGAATAAAATATGTTAAGTGTCACACTTAAAATAATGTGACCTGACTTAATTAATTACGACTAAAATCCTGCAAAAACATATTGTCAAAGTTGTCATTTTTACTGTAATTTTATATTTGAAGTTTTAAATGATTATATTCTGATTTTGTATTTATTGTATCACATACATGAAACAGAAAGGTATTTTTATGTCAGGGTGTACCTTGCAAATATTACATTTAATTCAATCAGCTTAATTTGATTCAAACACTTTTTCATTAGCCATTAACTGAATGCATTATTTTACCTAATGCGCATATTTTTATTTAATAAATGTGCTATAGCAAAAATCAAATGCATTTGAAATTTAGGCATGCGAATACATGTACTAACACTTAATTTTCAATCCGTTTTCAAGCCATTTATTAAAAAAAGATGATTTTTTTTTGGCAATTGTATATTTTGATCATTTATGTAGATTTTATGTGTTTTAATGGCTTTCAGTTGCTCACTAAAGCACATTTTACCAAAGAATTATGTACATATATATAGATTAGTGCCTTGATGTGACTCATTCAAAAGATACAATTATTATTTAGACTTTCCCTTACTTTTATTAAGGTCAGGTAATTGATCTTCAAATATATTCATTAAACTGCATTAAGAATCCCTTTGTAAGGAACATTGATCAAATAGGGTAAAAAATTATTTATGCTTATTATATATTTTGTGTTACAGTAGGAAGTTTGCTTTATTTCCTTCGTAATAAAAGATTACAAGAACAATTTTTGATGTATTTGTTGAAGACCTAACTGAACTGGTTTATCAAATTAATTTCTTTTACCGATCAGCTTTTTTTTTTACCTGCAGCAATCAATTAATGTTAATTCTTCTCTTCTGGTGATGTGTAGGTTTTTAGCTGACAGATTTGTGGAAGGCATCTGCCCATTGTGTGGGTTTGATGATGCTCGGGGTGACCAGTGTGACGGGTGCGGCAAACTCATCAATGCTGTGGAATTGAAGAATCCTAAATGTAAAATGTGCAAAAGCTCCCCTGTGATACAGAATTCCAACCACTTGTTTGTTGATTTACCCAAAGTAAGCTGGGTGGGAGAGTTTTCAGTACACATGCAAATCACTTTGCACAAAGTTGGGCTGGCAGATTTGTCTAGACTTATACAGATTACTTAAATACATGATTACTTAAATATATATTAGAATGCTGTCAGGAATCATTTTGAATAGGATATCTAAGTTATAGAAACAAATACTAATAGGTTGACCTTTTCATGAAGTTAATTCTCTGTTCCAAAGCTGATCGGAAAGTGTTTTAATCTTCTTGTTTTATTTATTTTTTTTTAATTCAGTTAGAACCAATTCTCAGTTCCCATTTAAATCGTGTGATTGAATCTGGCACATGGACCAACAATGCAAAGATGATCACTAGCTCTTGGATTCGAGATGGGCTAAAGCCACGATGCATCAGCCGTGATCTAAAATGGGGAGTACCCTTACCTCTGGAAGGTTACACGGATAAAGTATTCTACGTGTGGTTTGATGCCCCCATTGGTTATATTAGTATCACAGCCAACTACACCCCAGAGTGGAGGCAGTGGTGGAAGAATCCTCAGCAGGTAAACCTTTGCTTGTTTTAAACTTTTGCTTATTATAAAGACCATCTTATTCAGATGAAGAGGAGCAACGGGTATTCTATAAGGATTGTGACTAGTACAATGCCTAGTTTCCTTTACCTTCCCCAACAATTGTTGGATACCCATTTGTAAGCTGGGTGGACTTAAAACACATATTTCGGAGTCGAGGAGTAAATCCCAGCACTCGAACTGGAGAACTTTCGGTTTGCAGTCAAGCGCTCTGCCTCACTGTCGTGGCATCCCTATTTAATTTTTATCTCATCCTTTTTACTGATATATTTTTTTTACTGTTTCCCTGAGTTTGAATTCCAGTATTTATATCAGGCATCGCGATGTAAAGCTTAAATTGAACTGCCAAAGAAAATGCTTTTTTAAAAAAAAAAAAAAAATTTAAGTTGAAACCTGTGTGTTTTTGTAAAATTTAAAACTTTTTTTCCATTAGTTAAACCAGTTAAGTAACCAGTTTATATGTATTCTCAAAAAAGAAACTTAAAATTCTCATTTACAAAGATTTATAATTTTACTTTTGATTATTCTTTGAGATTTAAAGTAAGCTGGTGTGGTAGGTCTTTAACACGAGATGCTCACAGAATATAAATGAATAGAATGGATAATCACTAAGTAAAAGAGCCATCTGACATAACTTAAAAAGTCCTCCGTTTTATGTTAAAAACCTAAGGAAAAATGAACAATAAGACGATACAAACCATTGCTCAACCTTTGTTTGCCAAGAGAAAGCTTTCCTTGTTTTTTTGCTTTAAATCCTTTTACAGTCATGGTGCATCTGTTTTCATTTGCTTACTCAATTAAGACATTAGCTAACATTCTCATCATTTTACTTGTAAAAAGTAAAGTTCCCTTAACCCTAACGGGCCATCGGGGCAGATGAAGTGTAGAATTCATCTGTTTCTATAACCTCGGCATATGAAGGGGTTGTGTGGTTAGCACGACGCCCAGCCGCCTTTACTCCCCCAACTTAAAGTCAGGTACCCATTTAAAGCTGGGTGGACTTGGGGGACTTTCACCAGGGCCTGAAAAAATCTCAAGGTTCTCACTGAGATTCGAACCCAGGACCCTCCGGTCGACAGTCGAGCGCTCTACACCGCACGACCACCCGTCCCCTCATTTTACTTGTACTGTATTAATATTTTAGATATGGTTCTTGTATTACTGCCATACTTTTCTCTACTTTAATTTTTTTTTTGTCTTTAATATAGTTTGGTGACATTAGCTCTGCATAAAACATTAATACAGTTATCACTTGATAGTTTTTTCAAGAATACAATAAACGTATCTTATTTTTTACTTTGATAATCTTCATATGAACAGGTAGAGCTCTACAACTTTTTAGGTAAAGACAATGTGCCCTTTCACAGTGTCATTTTCCCTTCCTGTCTACTAGGGACAAATGATGGATACACTGTTGTCAATCACATGATAGCCACAGGTCAGAAACTTTTAGATTATTGTTGTCTTAATTTTCTTATAAAGAAAAGGATTTTTTTTATAGAATGTTCAGAAAAAAAAAATATAATCTAAGAAAGTTTAAAATTTATCTTGTGCTTATTCTAATCACTATGCTACCAGAATACCTCAACTATGAAGATAGCAAATTTTCCAAAAGTCGGAATTCTGGTGTCTTTGGGGATCAAGCTGAGAGGACAGGCATACCTGCTGACATCTATAGATTTTACCTGTTATATGTCAGGCCAGAATCTCAGGTCAGTATTGTTTGTATATATTGTTTATATATATATATAAATGTAGAAAGTTATTTCATCAAAAATTTTAAACTTTAATTTATAGTTGTGAATTTATATGTTTTTTTTTATTTCTATGTTAAGAATGGCCCCATTTATATCATAATTCACTGAAGACTGTAGTATATATTTTTTCTTAATAGCAACAATTTTGATTTTCAGGACACAGCTTTTAGCTGGGATGACTTTCTACTGAAAAATAACAGTGAACTGTTGAATAACCTTGGAAACTTTATTAACAGGTAAACATATCTTTAAAGTAACTGCTCTGGCATGTCTTTTTTTTTAAATTATTTTATGAATACTTTCATTGTTTTAAGTTGAGAATCTGGGAAGTTGTGATGGAGATTGTAGATAAACCAGAAAAACACAATAAATCCTTTTACATAAAATAAAGTGCAAGACTTTGAGACTTTATTGAGCTATATTTAAAAAAATACAAAAACGATTAAATAATATATATATACCGACTGAATATATATATACCGACTGAATATATATATATACCGACTGAATATATATATATACTGACTGAATATATATATATATATACTGACTGAATATATACAGTGGGTATTCGGTTAACGAACTTAATCCGTTCCACAATTATGTTCGCTATCCGAATCGTTCGTTAACCGATCATCGATTTACCATATATGTTAATGGAAATTCGATTAATTCGTTCTGGAGATCCTAAAAATTAAGTTTAAAAAAATGTCATGTACAAGTATAATTTCTTAGTAAGTATATTTATTACATATATAATACATACATATAGTCTTGCTTATCAGTCCTTTTCCTTTCTTTGGACGTTAAAGAACATGTCCAATGTCGATTGTTTTTCTCTCTCCTTTAGGACTTTCAGGAAATGATTGATAGCAATGTCGCTGTAGAGATCAGCAACCCTATTGACAGCTTGTTTAATGCCAGATCTCCTTTTAAATTTTGTAAACCAGCCAGTGGTAGCCTTGAATTCTAGATTTTCGGAGGACGAGCCTGGAGTTTGTTCTTTCAATTTCTCAAAAATTTCTCTAGCCTTCTCTTGAATGATGGCCATTCTAGTTACATCTCTTTTCACCTCCCGTTCATTTATCCAAACTAAAAGCAAACTCTCGCTTTTATCATGGATGACTTTTTTTTTTGCTTCTCAGATGTAATTTTTGTTACTCCTTTAGCGGCTTGAGTCTTCTTGATGATATCTTTTTTAGCTAGGATTGTGCCTACTGTAGACCTGTTCAAGCCGTACTGCCTGGTAACATCAGTCATTATTTGTCCACTCTCTACTTTAGTTATAATCTCTTGCTTGGTTTTTATGGTCAGTACAGTTCTTGACACTCCACTCTTTTCAGGTCCCATAATATTTTCAAATTTTCAGGGGTCTTTTATAAGGCGTTTAGAGAAGCACATACGAAAACCACAAGGACATAAACCAACTACACATGTATAATACACTATTGACGATGTGTCGCCGCACACTACCCTACGCGTTGTATGGTGCTGCCTCACTGCTACGTAGTATGAATGATGATGTGTCAGCACACGCGCACATCCATTTTCAGGACAAATTGAGGACTAATGTCGGGTGTTTTGAGAGCCGAGACGTTTTCGTTAGAATTAGTTTTTGTTCGTTATCCGAATTTTGTTCGTTGTCCGAACATAAAAATCTTTCCTGAAAGTGTTCCTTGTCCGATTCGTTCGCTGTCCGAACAGTTCGTTAACCGAATACCCACTGTATATATATATACCGACTGAATATATATATATACCGACTGAATGTATATATATACCGACTGTCACTTGTTTGAAATCTTAATGATTAAGAAATATTGTGCGTAAATATGACTGGCTTGGTTGATGTTTTTTTTTTTCATTGCATTTTTTTTTCATTGCATTTTTTTTAATAGTAGGTTAAAGTTATTTTTAAATTAATTGAATGTCAGGGAACTTGATCAGTTTATTTTAATTTTTTTTCTGTGTTTTTTCATAGCACATAGAGAAATTTGGCAGTCACTGTTCATGCAGTGATAGAAGCCTATTGTATACACACTTCACAGGCCTATTGTAATTCTTTTGTTATTTTTTATATTTGTTCTATTCTGTCTGTTAACTTTCTCTCTCAGAGCTCTAATGTTCTTACACAACAACTTCAATGGAGTCGTCCAGGAAATGCTTTTAACAGAGGATGACGTTGAACTGCTGGCACAGATCACCGATCAACTGAAGAGCTATATTAGCAACCTTGAAGCTTGCAGGTAAGGAAGCTCTCAGGACACAAGTAAATTTGTATTCAGAAAATATTTTTTAAGAAATCCCCCCCCCCCCCCCCAATCTCCCTGTTTTTATAAAAACAATGTGTTACAGAGCAGATGTTGTTATCTGAGTGACAGAATTTGTTTTTTTATATCACTTACAAATTTTGTTGAGTTCACTTCATTACTAAACATTTTTTGTTGTTGTTGTTGTGAGCAATAGATTGTGTTAAAGTAAATAATGAATGCACCAAGTTAAGGAACATTTCATTCTTATTTATCAGTGCCAACTGTGGCACCTCTGTTGTCCATGCTGTGACAATGAAAATGTTACCCTACTACATATTTTGTAATTTTAATTCAACAGATTACGTGATGGCATCAGGAACATATTGACTATATCCAGACTTGGCAATCAGTACATGCAGATCTCAAAGCCCTGGGTCTTAACCAAAGGCACCCCAGAAGAAATGTAAGTAACTTAAAAATTTTTTTCTTTATGCCTGAAGTTGGCTGTATAATTGTAAATATTCGCTATCTGATTATTCCTTCATTTTTTCGCTTTATCCACTTAAAGACACTGTGAGATAACTCAAACAGCTGTCAGATTTTCATTTTTGACTTAACTATAATTGTTTTATTTGTATAAAGCTACTAGCTGTACCCTGTTGAAACCTTTGCATAGAGTTATATCCCCTTAGGCTTAATCAGTAGTCTATGTTATTATTGGTTTTGGGCAGATCCGATTTTTTCATGATTGCATTTTAAACTGGTATGCTATTGTATTAATTCTTTACTTTCGATTTAACGCAGAACCCACACTACTGTTATTTATATAGATGCTAATGCACACAGTAGTTTTGTTTGGATGGTTCTTTTATATTTTATTTTAGATCCAGGACAAGATAATAAAGAATAAACATTGGTGAAAAATATCATGTGAAAGTCAATGAAAAATTTTACTGTTCAGCTTATGAAATGGTTTTATTCCATTAAAATAGTACAGCAAACTTTCATTTAATTTCCAATAACTATTTAACTTTACTCTAAAAGAAAGTATGATTGTAATGTATTTTTCAACTTATTTTTTTTAGGGTAAAATTTACCTAATGCTATTTTAAAAACTCTTGTTAAATCCAAGGTATTTTAAATGACAGCTAGGTATTTTCAAGTTAGTTTTGATTCTTTTTGCTGCAAGCAATTTCAACTTGATGAACATGTTTGTGGCATATGTTCCCTGCAAACCTTGGCAACATCTTTCTTTTTAAAAACAATTATAGATTTACTTAACCAACATAATTTTAATAGTTTTATTCATCCTGTCCCATGACCGAACATAGATTTTTAGTAATTTGAGACTACTACACTTACTGGTTTGACCCTTATAATTGATTTCATTTTGACATTTCATATATTTTCAAAGCAATAATTATGTAACTAAGAAAATGAAATCAATTAGAGAGTATTAATTCTAGTTTTACCATTTTGCTCCTCATTATGTTTTAAATCATATAGATTTTTTTATAATAATAATAATTGCAGGATTATTTTTATCACTCTTAACCGACACCCTACTGTTTTTTAGTTTTGAAGAATTCTGAAAAAGCACACAAATTGCTTATTATTTATACGATTGATGTTTTTTTAGAAAGCGGGCAGGCTCTGTCATTGCTGTTTGTGCCAATGTGGCATGTCTTCTGTCTGTGCTGCTGCAGCCATACATGCCAACAACCAGCTCTGTCATACAGCAACAGCTTCAGGCACCGCCATCTGTGAACTACATTGGCGGAGAGTTTGTGCCCATGTTGCAGCCTGGACATCAGATTGGACAGGTGGGTCAAGGTTGAACTGGAGATTTAGCCGTGTGATTGGTTACCAAAGTCACAGTTTTAAGTATATTCTATTATCAATGGCTAACGGGGTCTAGACATGAATATCTCATCCTTACAGGGACTTTGATATACAGTGTATACATGTATAATTATTTTCTTTCGCTTTTCTTCTTTCAGCCTAGTCCATTGTTCCAGAAACTGGAAGCTACAACTATGGCAGAACTGAAGGCTAAATTTGCAGGCAAACCTGAAGAAAAATCAAAGGTAATAATTGAAACTAAGGAATGCTTGTTTCATTTTTTATTAGAATTTATATATTTTTCATCACCCTATGTTGGTTATAAAATATTCAGAGATTTGACAAAAGTTTAACGAGTTGACTTATTGATTAAAAATTTAATTTGCTTCAAAATATAATAATTATGTTTGTTAGTGATTTTTGTCTCTGTTGACAAAATCAACAAAAAGTCATGTTTGTCGAAGGACACAGAAAAATATAATTTTACTATCAATTTAAAGCAGTTAAAAATTTTAAGGTTGTATGTGGGTCATTTTGTGAGTGTTGTGTGAGTTTGAAGCAAGTGTGTTTTATCTTTAAAAAATTGGACTTGTAAGTTGTTTTGAAAAGTCCAACAATATCAGTTTTTACTAGCTCATAAATTTACTTCTCACATTTTTAGAACTAAGAAATATATTGAGTGCAGGGATGAGGCATGAGTGTTGCCGGTCATAGTCTAATAATTTATACAAATACATAAATCTATTTTCATTGGTGCTTTCTTTATGTCTTAAAAACATCAATAAATTTTTCGATAAGAGTTATGACCGGGAACACTCACGCCTCGCCCCTGATTGAGTGCATCATTAATTTGAACATTCATTTCGGGCCACCTACAGTGAAAGCTCAGTGACTGCTAGACTAGCCTGACGCTGGTTTACAGGACCTAAGACATCTAAAGCATCTCATCCTTACGGGGACTGAAATAACAATTTCAGTTGTTTTGTCGCACCACTGTTAGATGATAGGATACATGGGTTATTGTGTGTTAATCAAGTTGGATTTAACAGTCTCCCTTTTGTGTATTTTTTTTAATTGTGTATAAAATAACCCCCCCCCCCCATTCATTATGTGTTCACTTCAGAAACCCACAAACAAAGAAGTGAAAAGTTCTCAATCGAATCCTGGTGCCACCGGTTCAGAGGATGTGTCCAAACTTTCTATTTCAGTGACTAATCAGGTTAGTGGCAGACCTACTCATTGGTCATCCTCGCTCTGACTTAAAATAGAACACTGGCCTGTACTGCCAACAAAATTTGCGGGGAGGGGTGTGTCGAGCCTTGTGAAGCACATGACCGTCGACCTGAGGGGGGCGATTGCTGGTGAGAACCACTGGATTTTTCAGTCATGGTTAAAGCTCCCTCTGTCTCTTGTGGTGCCTCCATGGCCATTGCACTATCAGCTATGGTGGAGGTGAGTGAAGGGCACTTCAAAAAAACCGCCCCGTGAGTTCTTTATAGAATTTGAAAGTTAAACATCTTATCCTTTTAGAGTCTTTTAAAAAAAAATTTATAAAGCTGCATCAGCCATTTTGTTTTTATTTTAAAATGACATCACTTAAGATGTAAATAGAATGAACAACAAGCACATGTATATACCATAAGAAAGTAGAATGGATGGCCGAGTGTTGACTGTCTACCTGAGAGTTCTGAGTTCGATCCTCAGTGAGGACCATGGGCATTTTTCCCAGTGGGGATTTGTTACCAGGTCGTCCTACAAGTCCACCCATCTTTAAATGGGTACCTGACGTAAGTTGGGGAAAGGCGGCTGGGCGTTGTGCTAACCACACTCACAATCCCTTCATATGCCGAGGTTATAGAAACAGATGAATTCTACACTTCATCTGCCCCGATGGCCCGTTTGGGCTAAGGGAACTTAACTTTTTTTTATATACCATAAGAGGGTAAAAATAAATTTTTTCTTGGTCGATGAAAAAGTAAATAGAATAAGGGCAGTATAGAAGGTTTATAAATGGGGTAAGGTCAGTAGTCGGCACAAAATAATCTCATTGTGGTAATTGTTAAAAAGTTCACAGATTGTCAATTTTACAGAATCTTAAATTTAATTTTCTAGTAGTCTTTGATGGAATGTTTTGCTAAATAAATTGAAAATTGATAAGTGCTTCAAAGAAAGCTACACTCCCTTCATATAGTAATCTATTTATGTTTTCATGTAGATACATCTGCAGAAAAGATTTCAATGTTCTAAAAAAAATTTTGCTCCCTGTAGGGCCAAAAAGTCAGAGAGCTGAAAGCAGCTAAAGCAGATAAATCTGTGATTGACAAGGAAGTTGCCTACCTTCTCCAGCTCAAGAAAGACTTAGCCGCAGCTCAAGCAGCTCCACAACAACAGGAATCAGCTCTGTCATCAAATGTGGCAGATCCCAACCTGGTTGAGAAGTTGGGTCAAGACGTAACTTTCCAGGTACTGCACACTTTTGTTTGTTTAAAAACCTACTGTCCGATGATCTGTATTTCTTGTTCTAGACTAGGCGGCTGGTAAACTTTTTGAATGGCTGGCCACAGTATGTTCTTATATTTGACAGAAGGGCCAGACCAGGAGCAGATGTATGGGAAACATAAATTATTAAATAATTCATATTGAGTGTATGCATGCATCATTGGTGTGATCAACATAGAGAAGAAAAAATGAATTTGTCCGGATCATCAGCCTGACCGGATAGATTTGGCTTGCAGGCCGTTGTCTGCCCATTGCTGTATTAGACTAATACATTTTACTAGCTGTACCCTGCAAAACCTTTGCATAGTTATATTCCTTTAGGTTTGATCAGTAGGCTATTTTTGGTTTCAAACAGATTCGATTTTTTTGTGATTTTATTACAATTTAAAGGTGCAATATTATATAAAAATAAAAAAAAAAAATATTTATATGGAATTATTTCACATTTTGGTCTTTGGGTTTCATGTTTGAAAACCGCAGAAACTATTCAAAACTGTAGATTTTAAAAAATATTAATCGAATTGAGACACCGGCAAAGATGCCATTTAGAATTCTTGTTTTCTACTTTTGATAAAATGCAGATGTTAGACCCTTATTATTATATTAGATCCTTAAGCATTCCCCATTGATATGCACCCTCTTCATTTTCTAATTTAGGGGTGGCCATGCATTAGGTTGATAAAAGTCACACTGGTAATTTTTTTTTCAGGAAAGAAAATCCATTAAAGAACAGTACCATAGTCAATTTGCTCAAAATTTTGTAATCAAAATGAGCAAAAAATTATAAGACTATAAACGATATCTTCCCTTAGGGTCAGAAAGTCAGAGAGCTGAAAGCTGCTAAGGCAGATAAATCTGTCATCGACAAAGAAGTTGCACATCTTCTGCAGCTTAAGAAAGAATTAGCCGCCGCCCAGGCGAGTCAACAACCAACACAGGAACCAGCACCAAATGCGGCTGCCCAGAAAAACAGCACCATCACCACTAACCATGTAGGAGATGTCGTCCTGATTGAAAAGTTAACGCAGGCTGTAACAGTTCAGGTAGTGCACATGTTAGGTTTTTATTTTTGAAGAAAATTTTACTTTATAAAACTGGAACCAAAGAAACTCTGTACAACTGGCTCATGCTTGTGTAGTCTCTGTACTGTCCAGTTAAGTTAAAATATTATAATCTCTATACTAAATTTGAACTTCTACATGTAAATCTGTTTGCATGTCCACATATAAAAAAAAAACTATTTTTTTTTATTTCTTGTTTAAATCATAGAACTAAAAATGGACCACAGTATTGAACAAGAAAATATTAAGTGCACATCATGATACTTAGACACAATTATTATGTAATCAAGATATTTTTTTCAAACATATTTCTTCTTTTTATCGTAATACATGTTGAGCAATATTTTGATTTTTAGCGATGAGAAAAAAAAATTAATGTTATCTTAATTTATCCCGATTAAATTACACAAGAGTTAACGATTAAATTACACAAGAGTTGACGATTAAATTACACAAGAGTTGACGATTAAATTACACAAGAGTTGACGGGTAAAATGTAATTTGCGATGATTGATGTAGTTTTTTTTCCTACACAATATGTGGGGGGGGGGGGGGGGGGTGAGTTAACACCAAGTTCTTTACCCTAACAAGGAGGGATGATGGTGTTGTGTGTATCAGCATTAGAGATGTTTTAAACTGTCCCGTGGAACTTCCACTTTCACACTGCTAGTTCATAATAAAATGAGGAATAAGTGATGCCCTTTGCTAAAAGTAAAAGTATTTTTGGGAATAAGATGTTGCAGGGAATCACATATTTATGCCTGTCACAGATGGACTGGGTGTGTGTGTGTGTGCAGGTGAGAGCATCAGCGTGAAACTGGAGACTGAGTGGTGCGCCGCGTGTCTATGTGTGTAGCTGGACTGTTTGGACAGTTAGTTGATGTCCATTTGTTGGAGCGAGAAGTTGTTTTATACACCTGGTATGCGAGGTCGTTCTTGGGCCTAGTCACAAAAGTAGACACTGTCAGTTAGTTGTTGGAGTTCAGTGTCTCTTAGATTATATTGTGCTGGTACTAATTAAAGAGTTATTGTGTATCAAATGATTTTGTTGTAAGTGTTCCCTTTGTGTTATCTATTCAACACATCAAAGGCTACGGAAGATTAATTACATTGTGGTAATGTCCTCCTGCCATGTTAGACTGAATAGTCTATGATACCGCATTATTGATGGCTGATGTGCAGATTATCTGTATTGAATTATTTATTTTTCCAGGGTAACAAAGTCAGAGAACTGAAATCATCCAAAGCTGACAAAGCTGTCGTTGATAAAGAAGTGGCCAGCCTGCTACAGTTGAAGAAAGAGCTGGAGGCAGCCCAGGGCAAACCAGTTGAACCAGCTCCCACCAACAGCGGCAAGAAAGGGAAAAAGAAGAAGTAAAATTGAAATACTTTTAGTTTTGAAGAATCGCCAGATAGGTTTTTATATCATTTTGAATGAGGGAAGACAGTTCTATTCCATGGTTGTGTGTGGCCTCAGGGGAGCTTCATCGATTTTTGAATCAACAGAGAAATTAAATGTAATATACCCTTCTTGTTTCTAGTGTCTTGTTTATTTCACTGTAAAATTCTATAAAACGTTGCGCAAAATATTCACTTTGTTCCGCTTAAAACTCATAATTTTTCAGAATAATTTTTTTTTCCTTCGATAATAAAGAGTTCTCTAGTTATTGCATCTGTTGTGAACATTATTTTAGCGTCTTTTTTTATGTACGAAGGTTGGACATTTCTAATCTACTGAGCTAGACCAATCCAACATTAAAATGTTTGTACGAATAAGATAAAAAGGAGCTAGTTTTTATTATAAGTATTGGTTGATATCTTAAAAAATTGATAACTATGGTTGGTTTTGATTAAATGATGCAGGTTTTTAAGCGTTTGTTTGCTGTTTTTAAGTATTCTAGATTAGCAATATTTACTGTAAGTCTTTTTAATTTAAGCTAAATATTTATTTTCTATGCATTCAATTGTATGGTTTGTGAGACACACTGAAATAAATAAAAAAAATATACAAAAAAAAGCTGTTTGTAATGAAAAACTGTTTCTATATACACATGGACCTCATCCCCACCGACCTCCGCCCCCAATTTAAAGATCCCCCCCCTCTCAAAACGAATGGCATGGAAATAAGAAGCCATAAGGCCCTCCCCCCTCCCTCCCCATGACTGGTACGTTTTGCCTGGTATCTGGGATACTTATAATGGGCATTGCCTTTTGAGCTATACAAGAAAAAAAAAACCAGTTGCACACTCAAGATTCTCTTTAATAATTGTTGACAGATGGATTCTCTCAATGCCGGATGTTTGAAAATTTTAAATTTTGGAGATTTTTTTCAGCTTTTTTTGTTTGTTTTTACCCTTGCCATTAAACTGTCTCCTGTGTTAGAGAGTGTTTGGGCGCACTCTGTCATTTCTGCTGTTTCCTGATGTGCACTGCCAGACGCGGGTGATTTTTGATGACGTTGATCAGAGAGATGATATTCTTAAACTGGATCAGCACGTTGTCTATGGGCAGGTAGCGGCGATACTGGTCCACGAAGTCGTAGATGGCCAAATCGGCCACCGAGAGGCCAGAGGACAGGACGTACGGCCCAGGGGTGGACGTGATGTGGTCCTCCCAGAACCTGAAGTGGGTGGGCAGCATGACCTGGCAGATTAAAAATTACCGACATGGACTGGGCTAGTCACATCCTTTGTATAGGAATAGAGAAAAGGGGGAGGTGCTCTGTCCAACTAAGCCATGAAGTCTTCGTACACTTAGTAATGTGTTTAAAGGCTGTACACGTACTCACCCAGTCATGTTGTACACATAGTAACTGAGCCATGTTGTACACTCAGTCATAATATTGTTGTACACGTACTCATGTTATTTTACACGTACATACACCCAGTCATGTTGTACATACACCCAGGCATGTTGTACATACACTCACTCATGCTGTACACACACCCAGTCATGCTGTACATACATACACTCACTCATGCTGTACACACACCCAGTCATGTTGTACATACACTCACTCATGCTGTACACACACCCATTCATGTTGTACAGACACCCAGTCATGCTGTACACACACCCAGTCATGTTGTACATACACTCACTCATGTTGTACAGACACCCAGTCATACACACACCCAGCTGTACACACACCCAGTCATGTTGTACATACACTCACTCATGCTGTACACACACCCAGTCATGTTGTACACACACTCACTCATGCTGTACACACACCCAGTCATGTTGTACATACACTCACCCATGCTGTACTCAGTCATGTACATACACTGACTCATGCTGTACACACATCCAGTCATGTTGTACATACACTCACTCATGCTGTACACACACCCAGTCATGCTCGAGTGCCCAAAATATATTTCCGTCTTGTGTACAAACACTCACTAAAGCTGACTAGACACCCAGTGACGTCATAGCTCAGCTAATTGTATTTAGGATGCTATTTTGGGGGTCATCACCCACTCTGGTACACACCAATTACACACACCACATTCTCACTCACATCACACACCCGTCGTGGTGTGGGGACAGGGGGTTTCTACAGCATTGTTCCAAGCAGTACCTAATACAGTACCTAATACAGTACCTAGTACAGTACCTAGTACAGTACCTAGTACAGTACCTAATACAGTACCTAGTACAGTACCTAGTACAGTACCTAATACAGTACCTAGTACAGTACCTAATACAGTACCTAGTACAGTACCTAGTACAGTACCTAATACAGTACCTAGTACAGTACCTAGTACAGTTACCTAGTACAGTTACCTAGTACACGTACCTAGTACATGTACCTAGTACAGTACCTAGTACAGTACCTAGTACATTACCTAGTCATACTGTACACACCCATAGTACATGTACACTAATACAGTCACTCATGCAAGTACACACCCAGTCATGTTGTACATACACTCACTCATGCTGTACACACACCCAGTCATGCTGTACAGACACTCACTCATGCTGTACATACACTCACCCATGCTGTACACACACCCAGTCATGTTGTACATACACTCACTCATGCTGTACACATCCAGCCATGATGTACATACACTCACTGATGCTGTACACACACCCAGTCATGCCTAGTACAGTACCTCCACCCATACTGTACACTACCCATGTTGTACATTACACTCACTCATGCTGTACACATCCAGCCATGATGTACATACACTCACTCATGCTGTACACACACCCAGTCATGTTGTACATACACTCACCCATGCTGTACACACACCCACTCATGCTGTACATACACTCACTCATGCTGTACACACTCACCCAGTCATGCTCGTGTCTGCTCGAGTGCCCAAAATATATTTCCGTCTTTACAAATTCGAACTAGAAAGTGACGTCATAGTTCAGCTAATTGTTTTAGGATGCTATTTTTATTTTCGGAAAAGGGATTTGGGGGGTCTGGGTGTGTGGGGGGAAGGGGGTTTCTACAGCATTGTTCCAAGCAGGACCTAGTACAATAGTAACACATGTCGATGTCCGATAAAGAGATTTCATTTGTCATGATTGCCATACTATTTAACAAGCCTGCATGATCATTACAGCGGGAATTTTTATTTTTAACAAAACTCCAGTATTTCTGACTTTGGTATTAATTTGTGACATTCCTTCGAGCCATTTTATTTTTTTTTTTATTTATTTATTTTATGGATCAAGAGTTGGATAGATCTTCGTCATTGTAATATTTGTTTTGTTCAGTTTGAACCTAGTCGATGGCTTGTTCACGAGCCTACCGTCATGCCTGGTATTCAGTTTGAACTTACAGTCATGGCTTGTTCAAAGTTGTCGTCTGGACGCTCTTGGTACTCTTCAAACGCCTTTTGCATCACGTCAGATTCTTTAAGATCAATGACCTGCAAGTTTTTAATTTAAATACGGTACAAGGTCAAGCTCTAACTTTTTAAAGTTAACTTACTTTATAAAAAAAAATGTAAACGAACTAAACTGAAAAAAAAAAAGAAAAGGAACAAAGTTTATACGAAACCATCAACTCCAACATCCAATGCATTCCTCAAGCCAATTGTTTGTTTTGATCTAGATTCAGAGCAGTGCTGGGTGCGGGTCAGAGGTGTGCGGATCTTGAAATTTAGCGTCCGCGTCTGTCCGCGGATTTCTATGAATGATCCGCGTCCGCAGAATCTTACAGCATTGGTCCGCAGTCAGTCCGCGCGTCCGCATTGCTGAAATTTAGCTGTTTAAATGACTTGAAATTTTTTATGGTAACGCTAAAGAAGATCCGCGTCAGTCCGCGAGTCCGCAACTTAACCTTACGAAGCGTCCGCTGTCAGTCCGCGGGCTCGGAAAAGTCTGCGGATCTGCGTCCGCTGTCCGCTCATCTCTGGTGCGAATACGGGTTGAAACCGGTTTTTTTTTTGTTAATAACTAAAGCCCCCACCCCTTTATTTTTTTCGATTACTTATGGCGCCGGGCGTAATCATTTCATAGTAACGAATTTAGTAGGTCACTGTGATCTTTAACTTCAAACAAATGATGTTACGGATGAGGGAAAAAAAACAAAACATCCAGGATGTTCGACAGGCAATATATATATATATATATGTATCGTTATTGTTGGAGACAATGAATAGGCTTTTAGGTAAACTGACTTAAAGTTTAAAAACGATAACAATTAAACAAACAATTAACTTTAATTTGTGAACGAAACGAAACTAACAAAAAAAAAATGATGGAGCTAACAGCGCCGCAGCTCCGAATCTGCTGATTAACAATGGAACTACAGCTTTATATAACATGGAACTACATAGGCTATATATAACATGGAACTACCGATATATAACATGGGACCGGATATATTACATGGAACTACAGATACATAACATGGAACTACAGATATTGAATAAAGAATAATGGTCGACTCAAATTACGGGGATCCTGTGCCAATCGATCATTTACATTTCACTTTATTCGATTAGTTGTTTTGGGGGGCGGGGGGGGGGGGTTGGGGTCACGCCGGTAAGTTCGGGGGTGGAGGTATACGATGCTATTAAAATTGCTATGCGGGGGAAGAGGAAACTGTCTACATTGGTTTCGAATAAATCCCATATTGTAAAATGATGGCCGGGCGTAAGTCGAAGTGTGTGAAAGGTGGGGGTGGGTGAAGTGAAAGTTTTACCTACAAACCAAATAAAAAAAAATGGTGGGGGGAAAAAAGAAGAGTTGGTTCTAAAAAACAAAAAATTTAAAAAGGTGGGGGGGGGAAAGTTGAGGTTTGTACAACCCATAAAATAAAAAAAAAAGGGGGGGGGGGGGTTAAGTTGAGTTGTATACTCCATATAAAATAATGGGTGGTAAAGGTGGGGTGTAATATAAAATTTACTTATCCACATAAAATGAAGGGGGGGGGGGGGTGAAGGGTGAATTGCATATAAAATATAAAATAAAGGGGGGGGGGGGGTTAAGTTGAAGTATACACTATAATATAAACGGTAAAGGGAGGGGGGAAGTAAAAGGATGTGTTCCACACAATATAAAATAAAAAGGGGGGGGGGAGTAAGAGGAAGTGTGTGTTCCACACAATATAAAATAAAAAGGGGGGGGGGGGAAAAGAAAAAGTGTACTACACACCTGGTGCAGGACAGCCTCTGTAACAAGGGTCTCGGGCTCGGACACTCCCAGGAGCATCAGGTGGTTGGCCAGATGCCTGGCTATGGCGTTGGTCTCACCGTAGACGTTGTGGTCTATCCACAGCACCGGCAGGTTGCCATAGGGCATTTTACACATCAGGGATTTCCAGTCAACGTCCAACAGAATATGATCCTCAAATCTTGGGGATCGTACGACATTCATCATGATTATCTAACAAATTATGGGGGGGGGGGCATGCTAAATACATTTTACTGAATTTAGTCCTCAAATCTTGGAGATTGTATGACATTCATCATAATTATCTATCATGTATTAGTAGGCCGTTATAGCAAAAAAAGCCGTATAAAGAGCGGCCGTGCAGCGAGGTAAGGATGTACTCACCATTTGTGATATACTACTGTTATCTTCCAATGTGATTTAATATAGTTACCATTAGTGATTTACCACTTTTTTTTTATCAACCATGAGGATGTATTTATTATCAACCATTGTGATATACAATTGTTACAATGTGATTTTTTTTTCATCTTTGTTACTCGCCATTTGGTAATGGCGCTCTACCTGACCCTCGACCGTTACTCTGCGCTGGACGCAATATTTTATCTGGGTCGCGTTGACAATAACGTGACCCAACAGCGCACATTCTTAAGACAGGTGGACGTGTACTCACGGTATGCTAGCGTAGGTCAGGATCAAACGAATGAGTTCCGCTGGGCCCTTTTTCTCTCTGGAAAGTATCCGGAATCTGGACAAACCAAGAAAATGTGTTCGCTGGACAGAGAAACAAATAAACAAAAAATATAAACAATCAAACCTCACCTGTATCACGTGGTGGTGGTGGTGGTGTTGGTGTTGGTGTTGGTGGTGTTGGTGTTGGTGGTGGTGGTGGTGGTGGTGGTGTTGGTGGTGGTGTTGGTGGTGTTGGTGGTGTTGATGGTATTGGTGGTGGTGTTGGTGTTGTTGGTGTTGGTGTTGTTGGTGGTGGTGGCAGTGTTGGTGGTGGTGTTGGTGGTGTTGTTGGTGGTGGTGGTGTTGGTGGTATTGGTGGTGTTGGTGGTGGTGGTGTTGGTGGTGGTGTTGGTGGTGGTGGTGGTGGTGGTGGTGTTGGTGGTGGTGGTGTTGGTGTTGGTGGTGGTGTTGGTGATGTTAGTGGTGGTGGTGGTGTTGGTGTTGGTGGTGGTGTTGGTGGTGGTGTTGGTGGTGGTGTTGGTGGTGGTGGTGTTGGTGGTGGTCTTGGTGGTGTTGGTGGTGTTGATGGTGGTGGTGTTGGTGGTGTTGGTGGTGGTGTTGGTGGTGGTGTTGGTGCTGGTGCTGGTGGTGGTGCTGGTGGTGGTGGTGTTGTTGTTGGTGATGGTGGTGGTGTTGGTGGTGGTGGTGTTGGTGTTGGTGGTGGAGTTGATGTTGGTGGTGGTGGTGTTGGTGGTGTTGGTGGTGGTGGTGGTGTTGGTGGTGTTTGTGGTGGTGGTGGTGGTGTTGGTGTTGGTGGTGTTGGTGGTGGTGGTGTTGGTGGTGGTGGTGTTGGTGGTGGTGGTGTTGGTGGTGGTGGTGTTGGTGGTGTTGGTGTTGGTGGTGGTGTTGGTGGTGGTGTTGGTGGTGTTGGTGTTGGTGGTGGTGTTGGTGGTGGTCCGTCCCCCCCCCCGTCGCATCACGTGGTCTCATTATTATCAGTTTGAACTTATTACCTCAAGAAGTAATATTTTAGAAACTACAACAGTTTCAACTTTAATGTGTCCGTTTTTTAAATGAGTGGATGGATATTTTGTCTCCGTCCTGATGGAGGAACGATGAAGTCCTTTCACTCAAATGGGGAGATTTAACTATATGGGAGACTTCTCGCTGAAATATACGTCAAGTCCAGCTACTCTGGCATTTATTTAGATCACTCGCAGCTAACGCCCTTTTCATAATGCCGCAGTGAATTCTGAGCAAATTATGCCAGTAAAAAAACAAACTAACTGCCATTGAATCCTATATAAAAAAAAATCCACAATATCGCATTAAAAAAAATATAAGTTCACTTTAAAAATCACTATCTATGTGAGTGTACGTTTGGTGAAATGTCTATATTTTATTTCTCTAAATATGGATACATGTAGGGGTGGGTCTTACCTTAAAGATCAATTGAACGGAAATGATAGAAATTTTCCCCGTTATTTCATCCCAAAGTGCAATCCAGTTATTTATAGCTCAATGACTTACCTGGACATTTGTCAGTGGAGCATATGTAACGCCCCCCCTCTTACCTGGACATATCTCATATCAGTGACATATTTGTGAGCCCATCGCCACTGGCGAGTCAAGGGCGGTCTCCGAGCCGGGGAAGGATCGAAAGCTTTTTTCTTGCTGGCAGGAGGGATGTCTGCCTTTAGTCTGGACATACTCAAGGGCAGTTGTGGAACCTTTGCTGTAACTAGCAGTACTTTACTCGGCAGGCCAACTTCCTGTTAATGTATTTCACTAAACACAACAACAGTACATTTCTTTTACAAATAGGCGGCTTGCCATTGAATCATGGTTGTGTCAAAGACTTTTCCTAATATCGATCGGGAATTCCCAGTCCTTTTTTTGTGTGTGCGGGAACTGTACTTGGAAGGTTCTAAAATGTTTATATTATAAGACAGAACGGAAATACAACTTGATGCGCATCATATACCTGGTGATGCGTAAAGATTAAAAGAGTGTTTAATTTATTTGTTTTTAAATTAATAATGAAGACTCTGTGAAGATATGACAAGAAACCCAATAATTTAATACTTTATACCTAGAATTAGCGCGGGGCCTAGGAAAGTGCGGAGCCCACTGCGGCCGCATAGGTACAGTGGCCTCTGGCCGGCCCTATTTGGTTCCTGTATATATATATATATATATATATATATATATATATATATGTATAATACAGCTTTCATTGTTGAAATCATGGAGGCAATACTGCCAAATTAGATATGCATTGATCTTTGAAAGCCACGTTGCAAGTTAATCAAATCTATGCACTTAGTCAAACTGAAGCTATGACTGGAAATGTTTCCATTATAACTGACCAGCCAATTAGTTGATAAATTAAATATATCGTGTCAAGTTAAATTGAAACTGTGACTAAATATGTTACTATCAGAACTAGTCCACGTTTGACAGCTGTGGGTAATACATACAGTATGCATTTGTGTGTGACTTTATGCGTTTGTGTTTTATGTGTGTTAATGTGCTTAGGGTTAAGCTTGTGTGTTTAAGTGTTAAAGTTAAGACTGTGTTTATGTGTTAGGGTTAAGACTGTATAATTATGTGTTAGGGTTAAGACTGTGTGTTTATGTGTCAGACTGTATATTTATGTGTTAGGGTTAAGACTGTGTGTTTATGTGTCAGACTGTATGTTTATGTGTTAGGGTTAAGACTGTGTGTTTATGTGTCAGACTGTATGTTTATGTGTTAGGGTTAAGACTGTGTGTTTATGTGTCAGACTGTATGTTTATGTGTTAGGGTTAAGACTGTGTGTTTATGTGTCAGACTGTATGTTTATGTGTTAGGGTTAAGACTGTGTGTTTATGTGTCAGACTGTATGTTTATGTGTTAGGGTTAAGACTGTGTGTTTATGTGTCAGACTGTATGTTTATGTGTTAGGGTTAAGACTGTGTGTTTATGTGTCAGACTGTATGTTTATGTGTTAGGGTTAAGACTGTGTGTTTATGTGTCTGACTGTATGTTTATGTGTTAGGGTTAAGACTGTGTGTTTATGTGTCAGACTGTATGTTTATGTGTTAGGGTTAAGACTGTGTGTTTATGTGTCAGACTGTATGTTTATGTGTTAGGGTTAAGACTGTGTGTTTATGTGTCAGACTGTATGTTTATGTGTTAGGGTTAAGACTGTGTGTTTATGTGTCAGACTGTGTGTTTATGTGTTAGGGTTAAGACTGTGTGTTTATGTGTCAGACTGTATGTTTATGTGTTAGGGTTAAGACTGTGTGTTTATGTGTTAGGGTTAAGACTGTGTGTTTTTGTGTTAGGGTTAAGACTGTGCGTTTATGTGTAAGACTGTAACTTTATGTGTTTGGGTTAAGACTGTGTGTTTATGTGTTAGGGTTAAGACTGTATGTGAACCTTCCCGCCTCCACTCTTTTACACTTCTGCTTTTCTAAACACACCTTTTTAAAATGTCTATACACTACAATACAATCGTCAGGAGTGAGTTTTTAATCACTGCACTGTGAAAGTTAACGTTTGCGTTTTACCATTACGTTTCTTTTCGTATCTGCATATCATATATGAGCATGTATATGTTAGGTTTATATTTGATGACTCTAGGAAGTTACACAAAAGTTACACAAAAATACATTCATGCAACTATGTAGTTTAGATTCTGTCAGAAGTCTTCGAAAAAAACAACTTTTAAGTGAAACGGCCCAGAAATAAAGGGTAAAAACAGAAATAAAGGGTAAAAACAGAAATAAAGGGTAAAAACAGAAATAAAAGGTAAAAACAGAAATAAAAGGTAAAAACAGAAATAAAAGGTAAAAACAGAAATAAAGGGTAAAAACAGAAATAAAAGGTAAAAACAGAAATAAAGGGTAAAAACAGAAATAAAGGGTAAAAAACAGAAATAAAGGGTAAAAACAGAAATAAAGGGTAAAAACAGAAATAAAGGGTAAAAACATAAATAAAGGGTAAAAACATATGGTGTGTATTAACAGCTGTATCTTATAAAGGTTTAATTTTTTTGTAATCAACGAATAAGTTATGTACGTTGCAAATTGATTAACCCTAACCCTTGACATGAATTAAGTAGTACAATGATATAAATTTAAGGCCAATATCGTAGTAGTGTTCTGCTTAACTTCGTAAAAGTACGGTTTAATCCTATCCCCCCCCCCCTTTTCCCTCCTTTCAGACCTTTCCTGTCATTCACGGTCTTATAATTTTATTGAATTTTAGTGAACACCTGAAATCAATGCTCTCACATAATCGATTATTTTTTTCTGCAAATCGATACCACAGCGAGGAGTAGATCGCCGTGGAGTTTTGTTAAGTTGTGTTGTTTTTTTTTTTAAATCGATACCAGTAACCCATAATCATAACCAACTTTACCACCACGGGTCACCTTATTATTCCTTCACACCATTATGCTGATGACTAATGTGTGTGTTCTCACAGTTCTTCGATGTATATACTAAGAACTATTTAAATCAACTTAGAACAAAGTAACTAACTTAATATAAAGTGATTTAATAGTTTAATTCGATATTGAAATAAGGTGCAGTGTCCTCGTTACAAAAAAGTCGATTCTGTCAATTTCAGACAGGGGGAAGTCTTATTTTTGTTGTTGTTTGGCGCTGCCTAGTTTAAAAGTTCATAGTAAGGCCCAAGTGATCATTTTATACACCCGTCTTGTAGAGTTTTATATTTTTAAAGAAGGCGTTGTATTGTTACCGTTATTGGATTTTTATATGTCATACATGTACTGTGGATTAGTTGGAAATACGTAGTTTACATAGGTAAGTGGTCATTTGATTTGTTTTAAAAATATCCATTTACCCATTTACCTAAGTCTATCTATCTATCTATCTATCTATCTATCTATCTATCTATCTATCTATCTATCTATCTATCTATCTATCTATCTATCTATCTATCTATCTATCTATCTATCTATCTATCTATCTATCTATCTATCTATCTATCTATCTATCTATCTATCTATCTATCTGTCTATCTATCTATCTATCTATCTATCTATCTATCTATAGTATCTGTCTCTATCTATCTATCTATCTATCTATCTATCTATCTATCTATCTATCTATCTATCTATCTATCTATCTATCTATCTATCTATCTATCTATTTATAGTATCTGTCTATCTATCTACCTGTCTGTCAGTCTGTCCGTCTGTCTGGTGTCTCTTTATCTTTCCATCGTCTAGCATCTGTCAAGCTTACTTTATATATATACATATATATAAACACTAGCAGTGTACCCGGCGTTCCCGGTAAATTGGGAGTTCAAATGTATGTGACACTTGAAATGTTTCTAACACACCATAATGTAAAGATATGGGTGCTAATTTATGCCACCTACCTAATGTGCAGGAACGACCTACATTTTATACGTCACAATTTACGTTTTACCCGTCAAGGCTAACCAGCCTAATCAAACCAAACCAAACAACCAACCAAACAAACCAACCGAACCAATGAACCAAGTGTGTGTGTGTGTGTGTGTATGTGTGTGTTTTTGTTTAACTGTAAATTTTCCCCATTGTTAGTATTTCAAGATTTCTACATATTTTTCGGAATCTTCACATTCTTGATGTAAATGCTTTCTTTTATTGACACCCATGGTCGGAGACAGTGGCGTAGCCAGCTTTACTCGCGCCCGGGGCACAATACCTTTTTAGCGCCCCCCCATTCGAAAACCATATAATATTGTATTTAGAATTTAAACCATTTGGCGCCCCTTTGTGAGTAGCGCCCCGGGCACGATGCCCCCTGCCCATCCCTCACTACGCCACTGCTCGGAGAGCAGTCGCATGTGGGGTGATTTGGGGGCGGGGGAGAGATTTGATTCGATTGTCACCTCGCTGTGACAAAACTAAAACCCTCAGCCTCTGTACTTTAAACCATGGCTATCAATAGGATTTTTTGTGGAATATTCCAGATTTGGCTGTTTAAAAAAAAAAAAAAACAAACAAAAAAAAAACAAGATCTCAGGTAAAAAAAAAAAACAAGATTATAAAATATCTCTAAATCCGAAATACTAAAACTCAACTTCTAATCCAAATAAAGTTTATATATAAATTTTACTCCATAATCCGAACGTTCTTTGAAATTCGAACACATGGACTTACTATCGTAGTATTCTATAATCAAATATTTAAAAAAAATAATACTTTTTAAGTCAAGTTTAACTCGAGAATATTTACTGCACACATTTTATTTATTTTTTTTTTTTTTGAAAAGGATGTTTGTGTGAATTCATGAACGGATGTATTCACAGTGTACGATTTAAATTGTAAAAACAAGCTGTAAGCTTGTAAAAACCCTAACCTTTAACCTAACTAATGACATAAACCAGCCAAATATTCCGCTACAGCCCAATGTAAAGGCTTTTTTTTTTCAGCATTCCACTTTGTTCGGTTCAATCTGCATTCCACAGTTCTTTACAGAATTTCATTTACTCCACTTTATTCGTTTCAGTCTGCATTCCACAGTTCTTTACAGTATTTCATACACTCCACTTTGTGCGGTTCAGTCTGCATTCCACAGTTCTTTACAGTATTTCATACACTCCACTTTGTGCGGTTCAGTCTGCATTCCACAGTTCTTTACAGTATTTCATACACTCCACTTTGTTCGGTTCAGTCTGCATTCCACAGTTCTTTACAGTATTTCATACACTCCACTTTGTTCGGTTCAGTCTACATTCCACAGTTCTTTACAGTATATCATACACTCCACTTTGTTCGGTTCAGTCTGCATTCCACAGTTCTTTACAGTATTTCATACACTCCAATTTGTACGGTTCAGTCTGCATTCCACAGTTCTTTACAGAATTTCATATACTCCACTTTGTACGGTTCAGTCTGCATTTCAGTTTTTTTTACAGTATTTCATATAGAAATTCATTTTTGTCACTTCTTTTTTTTTCAACGGACAATCCCTATCAGTTCTATCTATCAACGCTATTTTAAAAACCATATTTGAATTAAAAAGACTCCTTAATAGAGCAAACAAAGACGATCGAGGTCAGAGTTCGTCTGTTTCAGTAGCTATCGTACTGGGGGGGGGGGGGCGACAGTGTCTCTAGCACAGTGCCCATTGGTGTTTACTCTCTCCGACGAACCCGGAGCATGAGAAAGGACCTGACGAATTTATAAAGTTGTAAACAAATTCTTTGAAGAGCCGCGATGCAGTAACATTATGAACATTTAGTGAGCACATATAATAAAGTCAAATAAATAAAAGCAAAATGTAGTATATATATATATATATATATATATATATATATATATATATATATATATATATATATATATATATATATATATAAGCGGTCTGGGTTCTGCGTTAAATCGAAAGTGGAAAACAAGAATTCAAAGTGGCGTCTTGTCAGCGTCTCGATTCGATGAATGTTTTTTTTCAAATATCTACAGTTTTGAATAGTCTATGTGGTTTTTAAATATGAAACACAAAGGCCAAAATGTGAAATAATTCCATTTAAATATTTATTATTTTTTTTTTTGTATTTCTACAACATACTGCATCTTTAAATTGTAATAAAATCATGAAAAAATCGGATCTGTCCCAAACCAAAAATAATCTAGCCTATGGGAATGTGCAATGGTTTTGCAGGGTACAGCTAGTATATAGTATCTTTGAATAAGAATTACGCTACTTTGTGCACTAGTCGTATACGTGTTATTGATTGGGGTCCAACTTAATGCTGGTGTTAGAGTCACAGCACTGCGACCATCCATCTACCCACACACGCACACACAGTCCAGTTTATTTCTAAAACTGTGACATCTATTGATTACGGTCTGCCTGTTCAATACTCGGTCCTCAATAATTCAACCCCCACCCCAGCCCTACCCACACCCCCATGTACGTCAGCTCAACCACACGTCATAGCATGCACTTAGCATCACCCCCTCCCACCCCCACCCCCACTCCCACCGACCACCTTCATGTTATTTCATTCCATCTTTTCCCCATGACTACCTTACCAACCCCTTCCCCACCTCTTTCTCTCTCTCTCTCTCTCTCTCTCTCTCTCTCTCTCTCTCCTTTTACTCTCCTGGATATTTTTTGTCTCCATCTTTTCCACACTCCAGTGGTCTTTTTATCAATACTGCGTACAGTCACGGGTTCCCTGTTTTCTTTAACAATGAAGAACGGACGAATGGACGTGCTGCTAATTACACACTCACACACACACAAACACACACACACACACATACACACACATCTATGCAAATACACCCGACACTTTAAGGTCCAGTGCACTCAAATCAAATCCCCCCCGCCCCGCCTTTTTCATCCATGACATTAAAAAAAAAAATAACACCGGTATACAAACACTTACATACACACACACACACACGCACACACACGCAACGCCCGCTTCTCCACACATACACACCTACCACACCCTCACCACCACTCCCCCCCCCCAACCCCCGTACATACCGCGCACCTAAAAGAAACCGTGACACCAACCACCCGCTTTGTACAGGTAAAAATAAAACCAAAAATCTAAAAAAAAAAAAACCCAGCCTTAGAAAACTTCAAACTTGTGGCTTGGGTGTCCAAAAAAGTTTAGATAGACATCTGCATCACTGCACTATGTAGTAAGTAAGTAAGAGAGAGAGAGAGAAGTTCGACTGTTCCATTATAGCAGGAGGGCACGAGATCTGTCTCGCCAACTGGCCTCACTTATTTTGACATACTTTCGTATACAGAGAGATAAGTGTGTGTGTATGTCAACGACTCGACCAATGATGGATTATTTGTTAACAGGCGCTGTTTTTTTTATATGTATATATATAGTTCAAATTTATTCTGCAGGTAATATTTATATTTCGATAATCAATTAAATGTTTTAAATTATTATCGAACTCTTTCTCTAATATATATATATATATTGATTACATTATTTCACGAGGCTATTCAGATAATATTTACGCATACAAATCGAAATCATTTTTTTTTACTTTTCCTTACGGGTATTAGTCATTGTTTTTGAATTTTTCTTAGTGTTCACTTGATTAGGACACAATTTTTGTTTCGTTTGGCTGTATGTTTACGGAACAAAATGATGAATATCTGAATTGTGTTGGTATTGAAATGGTGTGTTTTGTGATTCTTTGAAAATGATTTTAATTAGATACATGATATAGGTGAATGCTGAATTTCTGAAATAATTTTGTTTTTTCAAAAAAATAATAGGATTTATTATTAAGAATAATTTACAAAAAGAAACAAAAAAAATAAATAAATTCGGAAACAAATTAAATGCGCCTTATAAGCAGGACGCAGGGGTTAAATCAGCAAGCTAAGTTTCTGTCACAAAGAAAGTCGCAGACATTTTTTTTTTACTACATTAAAATGTCTATTGTGATTGTCCACTGTCTACTGTCTATGTCGAGTGTCATATGTCCTGTGACAAAATGTTACTGTCACGCCGTATTCAGGTCCGTCACTAATTAAGACGGGGGAGGGAGAATGCGACCAGAGCACAGATCAGGGGGGGCCCACCCAGTCGGGTACAGTAAACTACAAAAGGTGAGAACATATGTGATTAAAGGGGCCCCGATTTCGTTGAAGCGTCAAGGGCCCAGCACAGCTATATTGATTGGTGAAAGATTATTAAACAGTGCCCCAAATCACTGCCCCCCCCCCATAATGTCATCAACCAGGATTATGATAGTTGTAAATACA
>JAGDYQ010000134.1:2215265-2245855 GCA_021962125.1 Bulinus truncatus | reverse complement strand
CTCTACCTCTCTGTCTCTCTCTCCTTACTCTTTCTCTCTCTCTTTCTCTTCCTATCTCTTTTCTCTCTCCCTCTGCCTGTCTCTCTACCTCTCTCTCACTTTCTCTCTCCTCCCTCCTATCCTCTTTTTCTCTCTCCCTCTGTCTGTCTCTACCCCTCTGTCTCTCTCTCTCAATTTCTCTTTCTCCTCCCTCATCAAAAAAATCCCTAAGTCACTAACTATGTATGTCTGACATTGTCACACTTACGTCTGTCTGTCACTAAAGCCAGGACTGTCGTGACTGTCAGGCCATCCGACTACGGTGGTGCAGGTCAATGCCACAGCCTTCATGGCCTGCCAGGCGTCAAATGACGAGGGCCAGAAAGACCTGGTGTAATGTGGGACCTGAACAGCAGGATAATAAACTACGCCATAGAGCCTCACTATATGCAGGTAATGTTGGACTTTAAAGAATTAATAGTAGCTTCACTATATGCCAGGTAATGTTGGACTTTAAAGAGTTAATAGTAGCTTCACTATATGCAGGTAATGTTGGACTTTAAAGAATTAATAGATAGCTTCACTATATGCAGGTAATGTTGGACTTTAAAGAGTTAATAGTAGCTTCAGTATATGCAGAAAGTATTGGAATTTAAAGAGTCAATAGTAGCTTCACTATATGCAGGTAATGTTGGACTTTAAAGAGTTAATAGTAGCTTCACTATATGCAGGTAATATTGGAATTTAAGGGAAGTTAATAGTAGCTTCACTATATGCATGTAATGTTGGACTTAGATGTGATAGAGTTAATGTTATATTCCACAGCATTAACACTTCCAACACCGCCTACCAGTTTATTGTCCCGTTAGTAATAGGCTATAGCTAATGTAATAAAAAATATGTTTTTATGTCTATCGGCATAACCACAGTGTAGATTCAAACTATACAAGAATGGGAAAAATCGCTTTCTCAGTAGCAGACTAACATTTAGTTCATCTAAATTTGGCAGGTGGGTAATGAGCAGAGCAGACCCTGCAAATGTAGCCACACGGCCACTCTATGGGAATTGTGTGGCTAGTACAATGGCTAGCCGCTGCAACGCTACTACTGCAGATGTGTCAGTTAAATTGTGTGTCCGCCAGCTGACTGGACAGGGACAGTGATCAGACCAGAGGAAAGATTTAACTCGAACTTTAGGAACCTGTCGGTTAGAGGTCGAACCACTACCACACTGCGCTGAAGAATAATGGTCATTGACGGTAAAAGCGCTCGACGGTCGACATAAAGGTACCAATGTTTCATCTCCAGTGAGACTAGTAGATATTTGCAGGTCGGGGAAAGTTCCCCCTATATCTCCCGTGGTGCCTCCATGGCCATTGTACGATCAGATATAGTGGAGATGAAAAGAAGGGCAACATCTTAAAAACCCTCCCATTAGCGATTTATAGAATCTAAGAGATTTCATCTCATCCTTACGGGACTTCACGTACTTCTTTCACCTCACTGAGTCCCTTTTACCCCTGGGTGCAAATTTACTTTTTTTTTCAAATCGGACCTCATCTCCCTCATACAAGTCTTAATATTTTAACGAACAATTCTCGCCTTGATCAAGTATAGACTAATTAATGTAACAAACCGAAGGAGAAAGTTCAACTTTTGAGGATTTGTTTATGCGCATTCACACGTTTGGATAATACAAAATATTTGTTTAGGGTAACCGTGGTACTACGACAGGGCTGTACATCACCAATGCTCAAGTTTACCACACTGGGACGTACGGCTGTTCGGCTGTGACGGCAGACGACACGGTTAGGCACACAACTTACCTCCAGGTCTACGGTAGGTGGACTTTAAAAGCTACTATGTCTTCTTTTAAAACACTCAAATTTTCTACTGTACAATTACTGTACAGGTATTGTATAATTACTGTATCATACTGTGTATTATGATAAGAGATATATTTATATAGATAGGCTTATTATGCTGCCTGATTCTGACCCCACCACCCAAAGACCCCCCTCACCCCATTCATGAATTAGTTTCTATTACATCTATTGCTGAGAGGGAGCCACTTCATATACGTTTTCCTCGAGCACCCCAAATATTTCTAAAAGTTCTACCTAGGCCCCTCAAACAAACTTTTCTTGGGCCACCAATATCTCTAGAATTCTTAGCTTGGGCCCCTCAAACATACTTTTTGCTTGCCCCCCAAATATCTCTAGAAGTCTTAACTTGGGCCCCTCAGACATACTTTTTCTTGCCCCCCAATATCTCTAGAAGTCTTAGCTTGGGCCCCTCAAACATACTTTTCTTGGGCTTCAATATCTCTTGAAGTCTTAGCTTGGGCTCCTCAAACATAGTTTTCTTGGGACCCCAATATCTCCCTAGGGGAATTCTTAGCTGGGCCCCTCAAACATAGTTTTCTTGTGACCCCAATATCTCTAGAAGTCTTAGCTTGGGCCCCTCAAACATAGTTTTCTTGGGACCCCAATATCTCTAGAAGTCTTAGCTTGGGCTCCTCAAACATAGTTTTCTTGGGACCCCAATATCTCTAGAAGTCTTAGCTTGGGCCCCTCAAACATAGTTTTCTTGGGACCCCAATATCTCTAGAAGTCTTAGCTTGGGCCCCTCAAACATAGTTTTCTTGGGACCCCAATATCTCTAGAAGTCTTAGCTTGGGCCCCTCAAACATAGTTTTCTTGGGCCCCTCAAAGGAAACTTTTTCTCTGCCTAGCCCCCCCACCCCATAGACACTTTTTTCTTCAGCCCCCCCCCCCCAAATATCTTTGGTAGTCTCTGCCTGGACCTCCCACAAAGACAAGATAAGGCCCTGATCGATGTTTTATCCGCTGAACAATTTTTTTTTCTTTACCCCAGGTCCACCCGGGGAGTGTGGCGGAGTGATCGCCCAGATCAAAGGTCAGGGCGCCACAATCAAATGGGCGCTGGGCGCACCACCAGCATGTCGCCCATTACGAAATTTCACATCGAGTTCAACTTACAAACTTTAACGCATCATGGAGACGGCTAATAGACGGTAATAATGAATGAAATCATTAATTGTGTGAGATTCGGGAACACATTTCTATTTCTGTTATCCCTTCTTCTACACAGTATGTGTAAATAATAATTATTTCAACAAAAAGTGTGTCTGTAAAAAAAAATGTCTTTTACTTTCGCACTTGTTATTTTTTTAAAAAAAAAACAGCTTTTATAAATTACGAAATTATACATTTAATTTTTTTTTAAATAGAAAATAATTGCTTAAAATCAAAAATTTGAATATTTTAGAAAGAGAAATGGATAACAATTATGAATCAGTTGAAATATATCATTCATGTTTATTTTGAAACGTGTAATAGCTTTTCTTGCTAGGTCGACCACTGCGTGAAAGCCCACCCCAAAAAAATACCCTTGCTGAGCTTTGTTATACTTTACGTAAAGATCATTATTGTTACCACATTTGTTATTTATAAGTATTGAAGCAGTGTTGTCGGCTATATTTAGTAAAATACTAAAAAAGAATGCATAATAATGTCCTACATTTAGAAATAGGCTACACAGACGCTATCGACCACAACAGAGAAGGGAGATGTATTTACGAGGTCTCTGGTCTCAAGCCAGGGTCGTCCTACAGGTTCAGGATTATCGCTTTCAACATATACGGAGCTGGCCCTGCGTCCATTGCTTCAGGTATTTAAAAAAAATAGATTTTTACTGTATTATTAAAAAATAGATTTATACTGTATTATAAAAATAGATGTATACTGTATTATAAAAAAATAGATTTATACTGTATTATTAAAAATAGATGTATACTGTATTATTAAAATAGATTCATACTGTATTATTTAAAAAAATAGATGTATACTGTAGTATTAAAATAGATTTATACTGTATTATTAAAAATAGATTTATACTGTATTATCAAAAATAGATTTATACTATATTATTAAAATAGATTTATACTGTATTATTTAAAAAAATAGATTTATACTGTACTATTAAAAAAAAAGTACACCTTCGTGGTCTATTGAAGCTCATCAGAGTCTTAATCTGCTGTCTGTCTTCTTTGTGCAGCCCTGTACAAGGTCCCAGATGCAGCACCCATAGCGATAGTGACCGGCATCCGAGAGGGTTGGGGACCTGTTGGTATCCTGGCCTTAGAGTGGGATGTAAGTTGTTTTATATTTAATGAACAAAACAAAATACATGTATTAGGAAACTAAACATTTAAAGCAAAGCGTTTACTGAGTGTTTTAATTGTTATTCATTTTGTTTTGCAAAGCCCTTGCCTGGTGAAGATTTAACTGGAGACAATGTTGGTTACCGCATTTACTACAGAAAAAATTCGACAACTCTCAATGAAAAATGGCTTGTAGTAAGTTGTGTATATTTATAGTGTAAGGAAATGTAAGTTTGTTTAAGGATAAAACAATGAGGGGCTCATTATAATAGATAATTTGATAATTAACTAGGGAATGGCTCTTTATATTAGACATTTTGAATATTTTGATAATTAAATAATAAAGGGCTCTTTATATTAGAAAATTTGATGTGGATTTTTCCCCCCACGCTATTTCGCCAAAAAATCAATTATTAGTTTCAATGCAACATATTTTTATGTAAATGTAAGCAATAGCTAAAGTCTATGTAGCTTAAAAAATTACAATAGTTGGTTGTTTATTTGTTGTGATATGGTTTAAAAGTTTTAATCCATCTTTCAATTTATGTGCGTTCATATTTTTTTTTCATAAACTTAATTTTAATTCAAAAATGTGTTGGAGAAAAATAAAAAAAAAAACACCAGTTGATTCATCAGTTTTTCTAATTACACATGTTTTTAATGACTAATTTATTAAGTGAGAATTAGTTTTGTTTTAACCCTAACAACATTTTCTCAGGGAGAAGTCTTGGGCAACGACAATAAATTTGCTGGGACCATTGGTGCTGACAACTATTACTTGGAATATGAAATCAAAATCGCCGCTTTCAATGACGAGGGCCAAGGGCCTAACTCTTCAGTCACAATAGTCATGTCACAGGGAGACAGTAAGACATACAGATTAGAGATTATACAGATTATGCAAGCCTCGTTTTGAAACAATGTTTTCATCGCCGCCATTAATGATATTGACTCTCATCAGTCCATTCACTGAATAGAAATGCTTATCATAAATATAATGCTCCTAAAAACCCATGAATTCATGGATTAAAAAAATATATTATCGCTTTTTTATATTAATGAAGCAAATTGAAAGCTTTTTTCATTCATATTTCATGTGTTAGACATATTTCATTGCTTGGGGCAAAAATTTAAAAATGAACACAGTATAAGGTTGTCTGTGTGAATGTGTTATTGTGTGTGTGTATGTGCTGTATGAGTGTGATGTGTGTGCTTGTTGTGTATGTGTTGTGCATTTGTGTGTGTGTGTGTTGGACGTGTGTCTTGGTGACTCGTTTAGCACTAGTCTTTGAATGACGTTTTACCCCATCTGTGAAGTTTCGAATAAAAGTTATGTTCATACCATACTATGTACTGTATCTATCGACCGTTTTAGAAGTCTCATTATCATCTTATAAACCGAAATAGAAGTATGATGTGATTTTTAAAGATGGCGCACACTTCAGGTACAATGACAAAGCCCGTGATGGGCGTTACCCCCTTTACGGTAACACATTAACTGACTTGCAGAAAGTGCGCTAAAGAAAGCGATATCTGTTGGCGTCATTTCGGGCACACATTTTTGGAAAGTAAAAAAAAATTAACTTTAATGCAAAACGACCAATATAATTAAAAAAGGTTGATGATTGTATATAGACTGAAGTTTCAAGTACAGCAAATTGAAAACAACATTTTTGATTGACATGTTGATGGTTATACAAAAATGGATTAGGTTTTTTTTCCTATTATTATTAATTTTATTTTATAAAGGAATTGTTGACATATTTGTACATTTCTTCACAGTGCCTCTAGGGGCCGCCACCAATGTCTATGTGGAGTCGTACAACGCCACGGCCGTCATGGTTCGATGGACTGCGATACCACTCATCAGGGAGTACATTAGGGGCAGAGTGGTCGGATACGGGGTGAGTACAATCAGGCGTGAGTACAATCAGGCGTGAGTACCATCTGACATGAATACAATCAGACGTGAGTACAATCTGACGTGAGTATAATCGGACGTGAGTAAAATCAGACGTGAGTAAAATTTGGCGTGAGTACAATCAGACGTGAGTACAATCTAACCTTGAGCAAACATACGGCCTTTGGTGTTGTCAACTTGGGGCAATCTCCCAGGGACAAAGTCAAAATATCCTGGCCCCTGACAAACTCTGAAAAATGGGGCCCGCTTCCTCCCCAAAAGAGCCTGCATTGTTTCACCTAAGTAAATAAAAAACCTTTCGGCACGGGGGCCTCTGGCAGGTCCTCGGGGTACTCTTAACCGCCCCGTGTACCACACATTATGGGGTGGCGGGCGCACGACAGAAGCACTGTAGAAAGAGAACCGTACGAAAATATACCCACAGATCATTTATAATCAGTGTACAAACCCTTGCTTACGACGCTCTCTGCCTTGCACTTGGTTCTACACTTGTCATTTGCCCCTGGATTCCCCCTGGGATTGTCCCTGCTGATAAAATGATAAAATTTGCATTGGTCATATCAGAATTGTAATAATGCGAAACAGAATATTAAGTTCTGTGCCATTTAAGTTACTCATATGGGCAGTGGTAATACTTAAGTGTGAAAACATTACATGCAAATTAAAAATCAGTAATAGTTCCCGGGTGGAAAGACTCATTTAAAAAGCGTCCACATTAATATTTTATTTCTTATGGTGTTGACTTATTTTTCCACTAGATCAATTACTGGATGCCCGGGGAAGGGATGGATTCTTCCAATGTCTACTGCCACGAGGACTGCGGGTCTGAAATACTTGTCGGTCTGGAACCTGATTCAAATTACTGGGTCAACGTTCAGGTTTTTACTACCGCTGGGATGGGGACCCTGAGTGAGGACTCTTATGGCAGCACGTTTGCCTTTCGTGAGTAATCACTTAGACTTTAGACCAAATTTGTCACATTCATGTCCCACAACATGTTTGTTGTATCAGTTTGTAGGTTCAATATACATGTTTGTTGTATCAGTTTGTAGGTTCAATATACATGTTTGTTGTATCAGTTCTTAGGTTCAATATACATGTTTGTTGTATCAGTTTGTAGGTTCAATATACATGTTTGTTGTATCAGTTTGTAGGTTCAACATACATGTTTGTTGTATCAGTTTGTAGGTTCAATATACATGTTTGTTGTATCAGTTTGTAGGTTCAACATACATGTTTGTTGTATCAGTTTGTAGGTTCAATATACATGTTTGTTGTATCAGTTTGTAGGGTCAATATACATGTTTGTTGTTATCAGTTTGTAGGCCCAATATACATGTTTGTTGTATCAGTTTGTAGGCCCAATATACATGTTTGTTGTATCAGTTTGTAGGTTCAATATACATGTTTGTTGTATCAGTTCGTAGGTCCGAAATACATGTTTGTTACGACAGTGTGTCTCGCTGCAAGCTTGTAATGTAAGTTTGGTTGTGTTTATTTGTCCCAATGACATGTTTATTACATAAAGTAATTTATTTCCCATACCGCATGTTTGAATTATCAGTATGCATTCCCATCAGATATGTGTTCTATTATCTCCGAGTACATACATTTTCTATGTGTTATATATATATATATATATATATATATATATATATATATATATATATACATTTTTAGACATGCTTTATAGCTACTTTTGTATTATTTACACATGTGTTATTAACAGTGATTTATTTGACATGCATGTTTTAATATCTGATTATTTTAATATAATTGACTCATGCATTTTTATATTTCATTTCAAAGCCCCTCGTTTTTACCCCAAATACGTCCACGTCAGATCCTATAAGGGTAACGCTGTGTTCGCCTATTGGAAGGGAGTCAGCAACGGTCGCAGTGAGGAACCAATCATAGGTTACAAGGTTAGTGATTAAAAACGTAACACTGTAGATGGGAAAACATACACTACGTTACACCTTTAAGAAGTACTTCAGATGGTAAAACATACACTGTTACACCTGTAAGAAGTACTGTAGATGGTAAATCATACACTATGTTACTAATGTGAAAAGTTCCTCATCAGATATTTTCTTACGGATAGGTGAACTAGTTGACAACCTAGGGCCAACTTCCAGTACCTATGTAAACAGTAAGGCAAAAAAAGTGTACATTTGCCAAGGACCCCCTAATTTCTATGAAAATATCATCCAGGGGCCCACAATTATATCCGAAAGTGTCTGTCAAGGGGCCCTAAATATACATAAATGTTTCTCTTCCAAGGGCCTCCAATTATATCTGAAAGTATCTATCAAGGGGCCCCAAATATCTATAAAAGTATATGCCAAAGGCCTCCCAATTATAGCTAAAAGTATCTGTCAAGGGGCCCCAAATATCTATAAAAGTATATGCCAAAGGCCTCCCAATTATAGCTAAAAATATTTGTCAAGGGGCCCCAAATATCTATAAAAGTATCTGTCAAGGGGCCCGTAATATCTATAAAAGTTTCTCTGCCAACGGCTCTTAATTATATCTGAAAGAATCTGTCAAAGGTCCCCCAAATATCTTTGAAATTATCTATCAAGGTCCCGACAATATAACTCTGAAAAAATCTACCAAGGGGCCCCAAATATCTATGAAAGTATATGCCAAAGGGCCCCAAATATCTATGAAAGTATATGCCAAAGGGCCCCAAATATCTATGAAAGTATATGCCAAAGGGCCCCAAATATCTATGAAAGTATATGCCAAAGGGCCCCAAATATCTATGAAAGTATATGCCAAAGGGCCCCAAATATCTATGAAAGTATATGCCAAAGGGCCCCAAATATCTATGAAAGTATATGCCAAAGGGCCCCAAATATCTATGAAAGTATATGCCAAAGGGCCCCAAATATCTATGAAAGTATATGCCAAAGGGCCCCAAATATCTGTGAAAGTATATGCCAAAGGGCCCCAAATATCTATGAAAGTATATGCCAAAGGGCCCCAAATATCTATGAAAGTATATGCCAAAGGGCCCCCAAATATCCCTGAAAGTTTCTGCCGAGTCCCCCACCCCTCCAAAGTTCTATGAACGGCTACATCTGGATATAACATTGCCTAATTCTGATATATACGAACATGGCTAGGCTAGTTCTGGTCAGAAAGAGGTTACTTAATAGGCTGGTATCTTTCTTTCTCAGCTTCGCTGGTGGCCCTCCACCGAAAACATCCACAAGGCCAACATCACGGTGGTCCCCGAGAAAAAGACCACGGCGCTGATCCACGGTGTCAGGTCCGGCATCGTCTACTCCCTCAGGGTGATGGCCTACAGTAACGGAGGGGATGGAGTCAACAGCCCAACCACCTACTTTACGTTGGGTAAGTGTCTCTCTCTGAGGATTAAACTGAAGGCAAAATGCACGTGAATTTACTAGTTCAAGGGAATTAACCACTGTGTGTTAAGATAGCTTTTCAATATACAGTTATCCCCCTTAGTGATTGAGCAAAACATGGCACATCGAACTGTCTAACTCTGGCTAACTCATTGGAGTTATCAACGCTAAAGGGGAGTAACCTATGCATTCTTACAATTAATCCCAAGGAAATGTGAAAATAAAACTTCCAGCGTGCATTATTCCCCCTGGTCCTAAAAAATATATGCCAAATGGCACCTAATGTACTTTGAGGATATATCAGCCACAGCCATGGGCAATCTTTGGGCCGCGGGCCGAATTCGACCCGCCAGAATGTTTAATCTGACCCACTAATTGTTTCAGGGGGAAGCACAGCACTAGTACTTTATGTTCTGACGTTATAATTTAAATTATACTAGTTCAGGCTTACACTCCATCCATCTGTTCATGGGCTGGCCCACCGGTTAAAATTTACGAACCTAATGTGGCCCGCGACTCAAAATATTTTCCCCAACCCTTGAGTTAGATCTACACCGTATGTCTTGATCGCTATTGATACTGAAGCATCCACCCTGTCATCAGCCAGTATATTATGTTTGGCTCATGGTGTGGCTTTTGTTAGCTACCGGGTTCGAAGGCCTACTGAAGGCTCTCGTGTTTTGTTCTTAAAACGATTTTCAGGTCCGCAGACAGAAATCCATTGTCTCCGATAAACTATGACGAATGGGGCCCCACTTTTCAAAAAAGGGGTCCAAACGCATTGCAGAATATAAAAAGGTTTAAATAAATTCAAAAGGGACTGGGCCCCAAGGCTATGGGCTATATACACGTGTTTGCCCCCCGCCCCCCACACACACTTCTAGCTACGGCCATGCAATGGGGGCCATATAATACTACGTATATGAATGTATGTTTAATTTTAAACAAAAAATGATTGATTAATTGGTTGATTTCTCTTCAGAGGGTCAAGTTATGTACAATCCAGAGACAACAGAAATACTGAACTTATCAACAGACTTTGTCGGCAGTAAAATCCTTCTAATAATATCGACGTCATTCCTTCAATATTTTTTCATAGTTGTATTTTATCATAGTACGTTTGTGTTCATACTTATGTCCATACTTGTGTCCATAGTGGTGTCCATACTTGTGTCCATAGTGGTGTCCATACTTGTGTCCATACTTGTGTATTACTTATATCCGTAGTTATGTCCATACTTATGTCCATACTTATGTCCATAGTTATGTCCGTAGTTATGTTCATACTTATGTCCATACTTGTGTCCATACTTGTGTCCATACATATGTCCATACTTATGTCCATACTTATGTCCATACTTATGTCCATACTTGTGTCATACTTATGTCCATACTTGTGTCCATACTTGTGTCCATACTTATGTCCATACTTGTGTCCATACTTATGTCCATTTACTTATATTCATTTACCACTGAACATGTATATAAAAATGATACAATACATAACTTAACGAAATAAATAAATACAAAAAAATTGATTGAAGAATTGAGTTTTTTTTTTCTTCATCAAAACCAATGCTCCATAGGCATCTAGAGTAGATAGACAGACAGACAGGCAGATAGTTAGACAGATAGATAGATAGATAAGATAGATAGATAGATAAATAGATAGACAGATAGATAGACAGACAGACAGACAGATAGACAGATAGATAGATAGATAGATAGATAGATAGATAGATAGATAGATAGATAGATAGAAAGATAGATAGACAGATAGATAGATATATAGATAGATAAATAGATAGACAGACAGACAGACAGACAGTTAGATAGATAGACAGATAGATAGATAGACATACAGACAGGCAGATAGTTAGATAGATAGGTAGATAGATAGATAGACAGATATATATATATATATATATATATAGATAGATAGATAGATAGATAGATAGACAGACAGACAGACAGATAGTTAGATAGATAGACAGATAGATAGATAGATAGATAGAAAGACAGACAGGCAGATAGTTAGATAGATAGGTAGATAGATAGATAAATAGATAGATAGATAGACAGACAAACAGACAGATAGATAGATAGATAGATAGATAGATAGATAGATAGATAGATAGATAGATAGATAGATAGATAGATAGATAGATAGATAGATAGACAGGCAAACAGACAGACAGATAGACAGATAGATAGATAGATAGATAGATAGATAGATAGATAGATAGATAGATAGATAGATAGATAGATAGATAGATAGATAGATAGATAGATAGATAGATAGAAAGACAGACAGGCAGATAGTTAGATAGATAGGTAGATAGATAGATAAATAGATAGATAGATAGATAGACAGACAAACAGACAGATAGATAGATAGATAGATAGATAGATAGATAGATAGATAGATAGATAGATAGATAGATAGATAGATAGATAGATAGACAGGCAAACAGACAGACAGATAGACAGATAGATAGATAGATAGATAGATAGATAGATAGATAGATAGATAGATAGATAGATAGATAGACAGATAGACAGATAAGATAGATAGATAGATAGATAGATAGATAGACAGACAGACAGACAGATATACAGATAGATAGATAGATAGATAGACATGCTTGCTACTTACGCCCTAATTCACCAAAAATGTGTTCGTTTCATTTTCCCACAATGTCTGTAGCCCTATTCAATGCGTTGTCCTCGAAAACACTATGACGACGGCAGAGGTCAAGGTCATAAGGTGAAACATCGACGACCATTTTGTATCGATCCTAAAATTTAGTCGGTCAGCATTGACGCCAGACGTTACAGTACTTGACCGGTACGATGTGTCATGTTAAGATCATCTCAAACTTAGCTGCCAGATTGCGCTACTTCTCGCCTTTTCGCTACTTTTTTTTTAAAGAGCATACATTACAAAAAAAGAAAAGGCCATAAGTAGCGCAAAGATGTTGTTGAAGAATCAGGAAAAGTTTGCTACTTTTTTTTTAAAATAGGATTTACGCTACTTTAGTCTAAAACTTTCCCGGAACGCTGAATTTGAAATATTTCTTAACGCCATTCGCAAAGCAGTAAATTTTGATTCAGAGACGATCTTTACGGGTGGGACAAACTAGGTCAAACAGTCCACTTTTTCTGCAACAATCCCTATCTTTATCGAATGCTATCATGGCACTAATATGTCCCTTTTCATGGACCCCCCCCCCCCAAAAAAAAAAACAAAAGGCCTGAAATGTCTCCCTCCCCCACCCCCGGAATCGTGAGCCCCACCCCCTCCTTTTCCCTTTAGCCGAGCAAGTAGGCGGGGGGGGGGGGTAAATGCATTACGACAACTACTGTTTATAAAAACCTAACTTATCACGCACATTCGTGCCTTTACTTTTTTTTGTTGACACCTGCCTATACAAAAACAAAACAAAAAAAAACACAATGTCTTTCTTTCATAAACAACCAGTGTACACATACAACACCGTATGTTTACATCATCACTGCTATCAATCAGGAAGAATGTCATCCAAGTCTGTGCGGTGTTAGCCATATTTCTTTCCCCCAATATTTTTTTACGACTCATTTTTTTAAAGTAGAATTGATTGTTTGTTTTTGTTGTTTTGCTTTTTAAAAATATACAATGAGATCATAATGTCAAATCTTCTGCTGCACAAATTCATCTCAAGACCAAGAGGTATTAAACCTTAGATTAGCAAAGTTTTGTTCTATTTAAAAAAAATAATTCCCTAACAGAGCCCCTTCGTTAATGAGAACAGTGATTCTCAAGAGTATCAATAACTTAGTTCAACACAATACCACCATTCTCCCTGATTGGACAAAACCGATACAATAGCAACATTCTCACTGAGTGGACAAAACCGATACAATAGCAACATTCTCCCTGATTGGACAAAACAGAAAGGACGGAATGAATTGTTTTTTTGGTGCTTAGAAAACAGGTATCAGGTGCTAAAATGTACAAAACATTACGTGATAGTTACTGGCTCAGTGGCTCATGACGTATGACATTGATGGCTAAGGGCCTAATGACGTATGACAGTGGTGGTTCAGTGGCTCATGACGTATGGCAGTGGTGGTTCAGTGGCTCATGACGTATGACAGTGGTGGTTCAGTGGGTCATGACGTATGACAGTGGTGGTTCAGTGGCTCATGACTTATGACAGTGATGGTTCAGTGGCTCATTACTTGTGACATTGGTGGTTCAGTGGCTCATGACGTATGACAGTGATGGTTCAGTGGCTCATTACTTATGACAGTGATGATTCAGTGGCTCATTACTTGTGACATTGGTGGTTCTGTGGCTCATTACTTATGACAGTGATGGTTCAGTGGCTCATTACTTTTGAAAATGATGGCTCAGAGACTCGTGAATTTAAAAAGTTGTCTAGGCATTGTTGGGTGTTGACAGTTGGACATAGTAATGCCATGACCTGGCCCCGACACGTTTGTGAATATGTGTGAAGAGGAAAGGGTCACATACTTTTTAAAACATATGTGCCGGACATGAACTTAACATACGGAGAATGCAACAATGGACTGACATCTTCTACATGGGTGGTGAATGATAAAACGCTACAAATATGTTCATCAACTTAGATTCACTGATAGGTTAGTTTAATGACTGCCTTGTTGATTTAGCGATCGATTTACTGCGTGATTGATTACCTTGATTAGTGGATTAATAAGATAAGTTTTATGTGTAATGAAAATGTTAAAACCACCAGAGATGTTGTTATGGACAGACAAAACTATCCATTCCTGTCAGACTGGCGCTCCCAGTAAAGACTCATATGACATAAGATCATTTAGGGGCTATGACAGGTACTTTTTGCCAAGAGCCCACACAAACTTTAAAAGTTGTGTCTAGGGCCTTTAGATATCTATCAATTAAAAGAGTTTCTGGGGACTATGAACGACTCTCTGTGTGAATAAATGTGTTATAGAACTGTAAGCCACATTTTATATATTTTTTAAAAGTGGGTGGTTGGGGGTGGGTGGGGGGGGGGTGGGGGTGGTGGGGGGAAATGCATTTTTAGAGGAAAGTGTTGTTTTTTTTTTTTAGATCAGCACTTAAATTTTAGGAAAATTGTTAATTGTACGGTGTGAAAAAATCTTATGAAAATTATCTGTATGAATATACAAACATACATTTGAAATTAATCAAACATTACATCTTAATTCTTAATTCTATGAATTATAAATAAAAGTAAAGTATTCAAATGTATTTAACAGTTCATTGATAATGTTCAAATGAATTCAACTGTTCAGTGATAATATTCAAATGTATTCAACAGTTCATTGATAATGTTCAAATGTATTCAACAGTTCATTAATAATGTTCAAAAGTATTCAACAGTTCATTGATAATGTTCAAATGTATTCAACAGTTCATTGATAATGTTCAAAAGTATTCAACAGTTCATTGATAATGTTCAAATGTATTAAACAGTTCATTAATAATATACTACGTAGGCCTGTACTCACTGAACGAATGTTGGCAGTTTTATGTGTTTATGTAACTTGAGTTGCATTGTATAGAATCAGCATTTAATATGAATAATTTTATTGCATTGTTATGTATGCATACAACATATTAATACAAAAAAGAGATAGTTCATAGACCGACGGTAAGATAGATATATTAGTTGGATAGATATATAGATAGATTAGATAGATAGGCAGACAGACAGAAAGACAGCGAGATATATATATATATATATATATATATATATAGATAGATAGATAGATAGATAGATAGATAGATAGATAGATAGATAGATAGATAGATAGATAGATAGATAGATAGATAGATAGATAGATAGATAGATAGATAGATAGATAGATAGATAGATAGATAGATAGATAGATAGACAGATAGATAGATAGATGGATGGATGGATGGATGGATAAATAGATAGATAGATAGATAGATAGATAGATAGATAGATAGATAGATAGATAGATAGATAGATAGATAGATAGATAGATAGATAGATAAATAGATAGATAGATATGTAGGTAGATTTTTTTTATATCATTTCGAAGCTGCTACACAGCACAAACAACAAGCAATTGTCACAGTTACACACAACAAGCAAATAGTCACAGTTACACACAACAAGCAATTGTCACAGTTACACACAACAAGCGATTGTAACAGTTACACACAACAAGCAATTGTAACAGTTACACACAACAAGCAATTGTCACAGTTACACACAACAAGCAATTGTCACAGTTACACACAACAAGCAAATGTCACAGTTACACACAAAAAGCAATTGTCACAGTTACACACAACAAGCAATTGTCACAGCAACACACAACAAGCAAATGTCACAGTTACACACAACAAGCAATTGTCGCAGTTACACACAAGCAATTGTCACAGTTACACACAACAAGCAATTGTCGCAGTTACACACAACAAGCAATTGTCACAGTTACACACAACAAGCAATTGTCACAGTTACACACAACAAGCAATTGTCACAGTTACACACAACAAGCAATTGTCGCAGTTACACACAACAAGCAATTGTCACAGTGACACACACTAAGCAATTGTCACAGTTACACACAACAAGCAATTGTCACAGTTACACACAACAAGCAATTGTCACAGTTACACACAACAAGCAATTGTCACAGTTACACACAACAAGCAATTGTCACAGTTACACACAACAAGCAATTGTCACAGTTACACACAACAAGCAATTGTCACAGTTACACACAACAAGCAATTGTCACAGTTACACACAACAAGCAATTGTCACAGTTACACACAACAAGCAATTGTCACAGTTACACACAACAAAAGCAATTGTCACAGTTACACACAACAAGCAATTGTCACAGTTACACACAACAAGCAATTGTCACAGTTACACACAACAAGCAATTGTCACAGTTACACACAACAAGCAATTGTCACAGTTACACACAACAAGCAATTGTCACAGTTACACACAACAAGCAATTGTCACAGTTACACACAACAAGCAATTGTCACAGTTACACACAACAAGCAATTGTCGACAGTTACACACAACAAGCAAATAGTCACAGTGACACACACTAAGCAATTGTCACAGTTACACACAACAAGCAATTGTCACAGTTACACACAACAAGCAATTGTCACAGTTACACACAACAAGCAATTGTCACAGTTACACACAACAAGCAATTGTCGCAGTTACACACAACAAGCAATTGTCACAGTTACACACAACAAGCAATGGTCACAGTTACACACAACAAGCAATTGTCACAGTTACACACAACAAGCAATTGTCACAGTTACACACAACAAGCAATTGTCACAGTTACACACAAAAAGCAATTGTCACAGTTACACACAACAAGCAATTGTCGCAGTTACACACAACAAGCAATTGTCACAGTTACACACAACAAGCAATTGTCGCAGTTACACACAACAAGCAATTGTCGCAGTTACACACAACAAGCAATTGTCACAGTTACACATAACAAGCAATTGTCATAGTTACACACAACAAGCAATTGTCACAGTTACAAACAAAAATAAAAAAGGTGGGGGGGAGGGCTATAAATTTCAAATATACAAAAGTGCCGTTGTGAAATAGTGACACACAAACACAGCGTGCTTCTTTTTTCCAGCCAACACGCACAAAAGCTAAACTGTATGTAGTGCACATACCGGCACGATTTGACCAAAACTATTTTCATTTCATACGCAATTTGTTGTTAGGCCACGTTGTGTTGTTTTTGTACCACGTCAAAGCTAAGGATTGTCCATGTCAACCGAAATGTGACGCTCATACCTTAAAAACTGCTAAATTCATACTAATAAATTCTCACCTCCCTGTAGAGCCTCGGTCCTCAACCCGTAGTGCGCGTAACCCCAAAGGGGGTACGGGCAAAGGTAATGCAGTGGTAGGCAGTAACATATGATTGTTCGTTTAAAACAACAAGGAATTTGAAGAAATTACAAGTGAGGGATACCGGCGGACGTACTTTTGGACCCTTAGGGGTACAGTCGCGATAAAGATTAAGAACCTCGGCTGTAGAGCCCCTTAACTTTTATTCACTCCCTGCCATTTGTAGGCTAATTAAGTTTATAAACTAAATAGGGGATAGGAGGGTATGCAGCTAGGGCACAAGTTGAAGCTTAGTTTCAATTTGCTATCATTAAATTTATAAATGCAGTAGCACATCGGTTCTGACTTCTCTATCATTTAAGTTACACATGCAATAGCACATCAGTTCTCAGTTCTAATACATTAATTTTACATATGCAATAGCACATCGGTTCTTAATTCTCTATCATACAAGTTACAAATGCAGTAGCACAGTGGCTCTCAACCCCTTTTCGCGACTGTACCCCAAAGCATGCCAAAGTAGGTCCGCGGGTACCCTAATATGTAAGTTCGCGGATAAATTTACTTTTTTCATAATTGACAGTTCTTACCTTTATAATGCGATACTTGGGTCACGTGGTTTTGGTCATGAGTCGCGCAGCAAACCGGCGGCCTTCTTTAAACTCTTGGTTGTTTGAAACGAAAATCATAATTTCTCTGCGTAACCCAACATAACTGCTCCCGTACTTTATGGGGTACCCCCCAACACCGGCTGAGAATCGCGGCAGTAGCATGATAATGTCTTTGAGACAAGACCCGACAATAGTGTCACAAAACGGTGTCATAGTCTGCAAGATAAATATGGAACTAACTCGTTTATCGATGTCATTTTGTAAACTGTCCTAAAACTGTTTCATGTTTACATGAACTAAAAAAATTAAGTAAAAAATTCTTTATGGTATATTTAAACCATGTGAATGTAAAATTCGCACAATGTATTATCATTTTCTGCAAAATATTTATATAATATTTCGTCTACTACACGTCTATTACATGTTATCGTCAATAAAATTGTGTCTGTGATATAAGTTATGAACCACACCGCCAGTGACAATGGTTGGTAAATGTGGCGTGTGCAAAAGTGAATTCTCAAGGTGCGCACGCTGAACGCGAGCATAGGTGTTGAACGTGAACCCTGGTAGTTGCGGTTTGCGGAAATAAGTTAATTATTAAAAAAAAAAAACTGTTTCTCATGTCGAGGTTTCGACATTTGATTTACTAATAATTTTCCGCTTTATTACGGCGTCTCGTTACTACAATGTATTAAATTTCCATATACTACTTAAAACTGTCTTGAGTTGGACGAAATTCATTTAGTTCTTGCAAATACTTGTTCTTTGTTAGACTATTGGGTTCCTTTTTTGTATCAGTTAGTCTCTCCGTTTCTTTGAATTGTAAAAAGTTTTGTTAAAAACAATTTGAATTTGAATTAGGATACTTGTTAACATTCTTGATGGTTGCTAAGTGATTTTTGCACACGCAACAAAGTACTCGCTGTTTCTTATGATTAATTCATAAAGTCAAAGCACTCGCTATTTCTAATTATTATTTCATACATGTTTTAGCACTTGTTATTTCTTCTGATTATTACATACAAGTGAAAGCACTCGCTGTTTCTTATGATTACTTCATACATGTCATAGCACTCGCTGTTTCTTATGATTATTTCATACATGTCAAAAGCATTCGCTCTTATTCTGATCATTTCATACAAGTCGAAGCACTCGCTATTTCTACCACTGAGTCTTCCATTTGTCTGTCTGCTTGATGTCTGTAAATCTTTTCATCATATCATGTTTCATTTCCACTGGATGCTGCATAAAATTATGGGACATATAGATCTTTGTTAGTCATTTATGTACGCTTGGGAGAATGATGCGTAATTTTGTTTTCATTTCATAAATCATTATCAAAGAAGATAAATACTTTTTCCCTTATAATTGTTTGTTTTCGTTATGTAAGATCATGTGGTCATAATAAGTATAATGTTCTTAGTCAGAAAATATAGGACCCCCCCCCAGATAAACTCTGTCTAGTAAGACCGCTCGAACTCCCCCCCCCCAAACCCACCCTACCCCCCCCACACACACACAAACTCTGTCATGTGGGGTCACACTCACTCCCCCCCTCCCCTTTCACCCACCACACACACACACACACACACACAGACAGATAAACTCTGTCAAGTAAGGCCGCTCTGACTCCTCTAACACACACACACACACACACACACAATTTTTTCTTAATAAAAAAAAAAAAAGGTTCTAGCTTCGTTAAGTTCTACAAAAATTTCAATTTCAAAAGCCCACTGAGAACCTTTAAAATTTGCCTCCTCTACCCCCCTCCCGCACCCCCCCCCCCTTTTCCTTACAAGTGTTCGTTTTCGCCTTTCCCTTCTGCGACGGTTCTGAAATTATAATTGTGCGTGTGTTTAGATATACCTTTTTTTTTTTTTTTTAAAGGAAATAAGAAAAAAAGAAAAGTGAAACCCAACAGTATCGGGCTGCTCGTTAAAACCCACCCACAGTAGAGCAAATGGTGGAATATAGAACTTCTCGTTAAAACCCACCCACAGTAGAGCAAATGGTGGAATAAAGAACTTCTCGTTAAAACCCATTCACAGTAGAGCAAATGGTGGAATGAAGAAACAAAACAAACTGTCACCCTATATACCATTGCACAAAAACAGAACGAAAGTTTCGGAGATGTGTGGGGGGGGGGGGGTACAGAGGGAAAGTGAAAGTTAGGGGGGGGGGAGGGGGGACCAAGAAACAAGGGACCGGTGGTCTTTAAGTCACACCAACACTTTTTTTTATTATGTCTGATCGTGTAAACAGAGGTTTGTTGTTGTTAATATGTTGTTGTTGTTGTTACTTTTAAATAAAACACCGTGTTATGTTTTTGTTATGAATTTGTTTTTCATCAAATTTTTATAAATATTCTCAGTAAAAGCGTCTGGCTACTTTAAACATTCAAGTTTGACGTCTTTTTAAATATATATATATAGTGATGAATAAACAAACAGATTATATATGTCGGGGGGCAGAGAGTTGAACATCGGCTTGTGTTTTATTTTTATTCAAGGAATTTTATCCTGCAAGGTAATTGTGCATGTTATTTTTAGCATTGCTTGTTGCTTGTATGTATGTATGTATGTATGTATGTGTGTGATTGTACCAATGCTACAAATTTGGGTTGTACTGTGTTAACGGTGAAATTTTTAAATATATATATATTAATTTTCTGAATATTCTAACTATACTAATTAGAGGTAAGGTGAAACCTGTTTTTTTTTATTTAACTAGATTAATTTATTCGCCTGAGCTTAATTATTCAAAACGAATAAATAAAAATACTTTGTAAAAAATAGTCTTGCGTCAATCTAGTGATAGTACAATACCGATATTTTACTGTAAATAATTTCACTTTCACACATTAAAAGAAAGTTTATTTAGAAAAGAAACTCGTCAATTTCTATGAATTACATCAGAGCGTAATTCTCCTGGGTGTGCTGAATCAAGAATTTGCTGTCCCTTCACCGAACTCTGTGGGCTACAACGGTCTTCCACTTTGCTTCGCTATGCTCGCCTAACGCAGGGCAGTTGTTACACTTTTTATGAGCCCTAGGCAAATGACCAAAATATAAAATTTAGCCCCCCCCCAGGCATAAAAAAATGAAACAGCAGTCTGTCACGACCCCTGCTAAATAATCTTTGACAACTGAAGCCCTCTGCTGGGCCCCCGTGAGTTGTGCTCTTATAGCCCCTCCATTGTCACGGACCCGACACAACGTAGGACTGCCGGAATTAAAGCTTGCCCAAAGCCCCTTTTTTTTTTAAGTACAAGTAGACATACACCAGCAGACAGACACCAGCAGACAGAAACGTCTCTTGAGTAGCGGAATGATTCATAAAAATCTGTTCTCATAAATAGAAACAGATTAAACTTTAATTTGTGATAGGTTATTGATTTATAAAATAGGTCCACACAATAGAGGTCCTGAGCATTGAAAAGGAGGAGGGGGGGAATGGGGGGGGGGACGTTACGTAGCCAGACAGTTTCCCCAGTCCATAAGAGAGGGTGTTGTTCAAACACAGAGCAGTTTTTATTTAGGTCTTAGGCATTTTCAGAAAGGGGGTGGGGACGGGGAGGAAATAGGTTAATATACCTGTCGGGGTAATAATAATATCAGATTATATAATAGTTTGTCATTGAGGGGAAAGGAAATGGGGGGGGGGGTACCAGTTGTCTGATAAGTAGCTTTTCGTATCAAAATTTTGGACTACTTTTTAAGTTGTCCTGAGTTGTCGTCCTTTGGTTTTTGCTATGGTCGGGGTGGGGGTGGCGGGGGGAGGGGATGATGATGGTGGAGGGAGCGGGGGGGGGGTCCTCCTCTCTGGATAAAAAAGGGGACAAAACTTTCATTTGTACGTCATAGAGCCTGGATTTCGAAGTCAGTGTTTGTCTTTTGAAACACACACACACATACACACACAGTTGACACCGTTTTTTGTTTTGTTCATTGTTTCTTATCTCTTAGACACTAAGATATATACACACAAAATAAATACAATCGAACAAAGCAATAACTTTGTTAACAGCAATAATAAACGAAATATTAGCTAGCGGGGCGCCAGTTCTGTTCAAAGGGCGCCGTGATACGCCCCTTTTTCCCTCTCCACCCTATTATATATCCCCTCTCCCCCCCACCCACCGACCCACACACACACACACACACAAACCTATAGGCCAACTCCCTTAATCTACGTAGCTGCCCTAAAGCCGTTTCTCCTTCTGTTCAGAGAAGTGAAAGACAGGTCAGTTTGACCCCAAGGATCAAATTTTGTTTTTATGTTTTTTTTTAAAGTGCAGGGTCAGGGCATATTTTGTCAGGTCCCTTGGAGTTCATTCATCTCCGTGGATACACGGGCCCAGTGCAACGTGTGAGCACAGACAGAGGGTTTTTTGTTTTAAGAAGTGGGTGTGCGCTGATAGATAGATAGATAGATAGATAGATAGATAGATAGATAGAGATGAATAGAGATAGATAGATAGATAGATAGATAGATAGATAGATAGATAGATAGATAGATAGATAGATAGATAGATAGATAGATAGATAGAAGCCATCCCATAATTTTGTAACCGATACAGGACAAACGACACCAGCTCTCTTTGCTGTAGGTTGTTGTGTTGTCTTCTCGTTATACTTTTTATTTCCAGAGTAGCCAAATTACGTTAAGGTGGAGCGGTAGGAGATTTACTAGTCGAGTTGAACTACTGTGTTGACTCTGTGCTACTCTTGTGTTTTTTTAGAAAGATAATCATTCCGTAAAATCGGCTGATTTTTATTTTATACTGCGACGGCTTTTCAGTGAGCTCTGTAGTACTCAATTTCCAGCGATGTCTTTGTACATTATTTATTTTCTTTGTAATTTATTTTTATTCAGAAGTTTTATCTGCGATAAATGCATTTATTATTTCTTAAAATTATCATTTTTTGCTTGTACCCTATTATTATTAGGTGTGATTGTATTATTATTTGTTCTTGTGTTTAAATTGATCATTGAAATCTTTATATTTATTTTTTTTTAGTATTTTGAACTTGAAATATTAGTCAAATACCGATGGACTTTTTAAATGGTATTGTCAAGGCATAGAACAGATGGATGAAATTCGTAATCAACAAATTTGTTTGATTTCTTTTAAAATACAAAGTTACAATTGTTACAACGTGAAATAGTGGACTGGTTGTTTTATTGGCTCGTTTCATTTTTATGACGTATCAGAGAGAGTTGAAAGAATGTTGCAGTTGAGAGTTTCCGATTTCTGTGGAATATTTTTCTGGATATTAATGGCCCGTGGGACACAGATTATTTACGGTAAGTTTAGTATGTTAGTTTATTTTATATTAAACAAATATAGATGGTTGTTATATTTAGACTAATTTACTCTTATAGAAAGAACTTTTTAGTTTAAACCGTGGTTCTCAGGCAGAATATTTCTTTCAAATATTGTGGAGCGTCTGGCAGACGGGCACCATCCAATGGCATCGCTAACAACTTCAGAGGCCCCCTATAAACGGTTTAAAAGGGGGCCCTTCTAAAACAACGATTTCTTTTTTAATCAAATTTGAAGAACCGGATAAATATTTTAAGAATTTAAATCTCTTCCTTACCAGGATTCGTTGTTTGACTAGCAAACTAAATACGTTCCTTGAAAAAGTTCGAACTTTAAATCCATCGAGTTACGAGACAGTTTCCCTTATTTAAATATTATGAAATGGATTAATTCGCGCCTGGATTTCCAGAAAAAAATTGATTTCTTTAATTTCACTTTTAAAGGAAACGTAAAAAAGGCAAAATTAGAGTATTTGAACAGTAAATACTCTGAGTTATTAGTAAATTAAAAAAAAAACACAGGGAAAAAAACTTTAAAATTAGCATTCGAGAGAACCGAGGAAGATGTTTTCATAATAGGAAATCTCACATTTTCCTAATAGGAAATCTCAAATTTTTATAATAAGAAATCTAACATACTCAAAATAGGTTGACAGTCTGATTGTACTAGGTAACTAGAATATGTGACTTTTGAGAGTGGAAGCTGTTTAACTAAAAAATAATCAGATTTGAAAAATAAAATGACAGACAGACAGACGGACGGACGGACAGACAGACGGACAGATGGACAGACACACAGACAGACATAGTTTATTTGAAATATTCCAAAAAAAAGTTACACTTTTAGACTTTGATTGAAAAAATATATGTATATAACGTTAAGTTTACAAAATAATTTCATTTCAATTTAAAAACATTAGTCTAGAAGATAGTTTAAGTATTGTGGTTTATTAGAATTATACAACGCTAGTAGTTAGTAGCTATGCATATAAACCACGATTTAGATACTATGAAGGTTCCTTTACCCAGCTATTTTCATAGCTATCAGTTGGCCTATGCCAATAACATTTTTGACTAAAGGTTCAAAAACTGATGTCACTTTTCTGTTCTATTGTTGCTACGCATGAATAGAAAGTCTGTTATTTAGGGGAGATATAGTGTTTCTTCTAGTATACTGATAATGAAAACAAATTTACTCTACGGGATCTCGGGCTGCATAAATTAACGTTCAGCCTTTTTTTTAGACTGCAGATCGAAGTACGTCACATGAACAATTGAAAGTAGTTATTTATGTTGAAATGTATACGCCCTAGTCTCTGAATGTTTTTTGTTTTACTATGTCCAAATTATGTCAGGGACGGGCGTATTAATACATTATTAAATTATTATTTCATTGGTCGGGTGGTCGTGCGACTGTCGATCGGAGAGTCCTGGGTTCGAACCTCATTGAGAACCTCGGGATTATTTCAGGTCCTGGTTGTAAGTCCCCAAGTCCACCCAGCTTTAAATGAGTACCTGACTTTAATTTGGGGGGAGTAAAGGCGGCTGGGCGTTGTGCTAATCACATAATCCCTGTTACTGTAACAGATGAAATCTACACTTTATCTGCCCAGATGAGTGAGTCCTTAGGGGCTAAAGGGAACTTTACTTTTATTTATAATTGCAATAATTAAAAAAAAATAATTTTGTATATACAAAAAAGAACAACAATTAAATACGTTAAAAAAAACCTCAAAAATGATTAAATATTGTTTTCTCTCAAATAATGTCCAGCACGGCGGAAGGTTTTCTTTTTTTAAAATTATTATTGGCCACTGTGATGAATGTTATATGTTATACTTGACTTACTGTGATGAATGTTATATGTTATACTTGACTTGCTGTGATGAATGTTATATGTTATACTTGACTTACTGTGATGTTTTTCAAACAGAACTATTTTAAAATGAAATGCGGCTACATACACAAAAGCTGCATTCACGCCAAGACTGTATTGATGTCAAAATATCAGTCTATACGTAATGTCTAGATCCAAGTCATGAGTGGATAGACTGATATCACGCTTCAAGTCATGAGTGATTATACTGATATCACGCTTCCAGTCATGATTGATTGCAATCGGAAATTATGAACACGTTTTATTTTTTCTCATTTGTTATCTGAAGGTGTCGAAATAAAAAAGCTATTTATAGAATTGTTTTTTATTTGCATTAAGTTAAAATTAATTTTTTTAAATCATGTAATTTTAATTTTTAGATAAATTGTTCCGTCTGATTTTAAAAACACAAGGTGCCCAACATTTTTTTTTATTTTAGTTTTTCTTTCATCTTCCTTTTAAAAATATTTTTCTTATTTAGGATTCTATTGACTAATTAATGTGTGAATTTCTACGCATTTCTCAAACTTAATGTAAAGTCCGTTAGCTCCACGTTAGCCCTGTGTTTCGGAATCGGAAATAGTTTGGGAATAGGAAATTGTTTAGGAATCGGAAATAGTTTGGGAATAGGAAATTGTTTAGGAATCGGAAATAGTTTGGAAATAGGAAATTGTTTCGGAATCGGAAATAGTTTGGGAATTGGAAATTGTTTCGGAACAGGAAATTGTTTCGAAATCGGAAATCGTATCGGAACCGGTCTGTTCAATTAATATATGTTTGAATTGGAATCGATGGAAATATTGCCAACGTGACCTACATCAAGCAAGTGACCGCCCGCAGGACGATATTTTTGTTTGACACACTCTTGGTGGACATGAAGGTACGGCTGGGGAAGGGGTGGAGGACATCCTGAGTACCTCTTTACTAGGGGTTGGGGGGGGGGGGTGAGGTTGTGGATATTTCGATCATAACGGTAGACATTTAAAATGTTTTCACATGTATTGGTGTCTATTTTGTAGCCCCCACCCAACCCCACCCAAAAAAATGGGTGTACGCTCCAAACAGGGCCGTTCATTTTGGATTAAAAAAATAAAGGCAACATGCTTGAGCCCCCATTTCTAAAGGGACCCCTTTGTATTACAGGTTCCTATAAAAATGTTATGTTATTTGGTGGACACGACGGGTCAATTCGCCTTGGGCCCCTCCCCCCCCCAAATATTGCAAAAGTATCTGGCCTACGACGGCTGATAACTATTTTAAAAAATGTCTGTGGGTCCGTGTACCGGGTAACTCTAGTAAATGTCTGTGGGTCCGTGTACCGGGTAACTCTAGTAAATGTCTTTGGCTCCGTGTACCGGGTAACTCTAGTAAATGTCTGTGGCTCCGTGTACCGGGTAACTCTAGTAAATGTCTGTGGCTCCGTGTACCAGGTATCTCTAGTAAATATCTGTGGCTCCGTGTACCAGGTATCACTTGTACGCCGTTGCACCAATATTCCGTTGAAATTAGGAATTTACAATTTACGGATCATTTGAAGTGTAAGAGTTTCATGGGCAGAACGAACCGTGCAGGTCGAGATGACCACGAACCGTTATAAACTTGAATGTCATTGTGTTCTCTTTCATTCAGATTGTCCTGTCAACTGGGTCAAGGCTATAAATAGCTGCTACTATTTTTACTTCCAGCCAGCTCGAAACTTTGAAAATGCCAGACAAATCTGTCAGGTGAGTTTGATCGTAACAAATCAAAACAAAAAAAAATGGAAATAAATATCACACAGTAAAGTATACTCTCTTAACCCCTTAAATTTGAACACCTTGGTTTTAGTTGTGAAAAAGTTAAGGCAGCTTGACATTTGTCTAGCTCGGAGGTCAACGAACGGTTTACCTTATAATTATAACCTCACGGTGGTTGGGAGGGGGGGGCTGTCATTTTTGAACTTAAAAATATTTTTAGTTTCTTGACTGTCGTAACACATCTTTATTAGTTGATGTATAATACAACGGCACGCGTTCTGTTTGATTACTCGTTACCTGGGCGGTATCAGCATCATTCTTCATTTCTCTCCCCCCCCCCTCGGGCAGACCCGTGTGTCGGGAGCCTTTACGAATATAAATAAAAGAATCTAATATAAATGGTACATTTTCATTGCCCGTATACTACTTTTTTGCAGGGCCGCGTTTAGGTCTTCGGGGGCCCTAGTTAGGCAAAAACTTATAAGTTTAATTGCAATTAGTATCGGCAGGGGGAAGGGGGAGGGGATTTGGCAGTCGGGGACCCCAGGATGCTCCTGAACTTGACCTATCCATAAGACCGGCTCTGCTCATTTTGGCACTTGGGCACAACAAAAACCCCCGGGGCCGGGTTAATGTGTTTGACGATCTTGCTCATTACTCCCCCCTCCCCACCCACCCACCCCCCCACCCCCAGATTCCCACCATCACCACACACCAGTTGTAATGTGCCCAGCGCCGTCGCTAGTTATTGTGTGGGGTCCTCCGTGAGTTACATTTTTCTTGGCGCCCTCCTCCCATTCTGAAACGTGCAGATAAAAAAAATGTAACAGCGCTCTTTCGACGCCCCAACTAGCACGGCGCCCTGATCGAACCCGCTGCATCCTTGGTACTGCTACTGAATGTAACTTACATCTCACAGACCCATGTTCTAATTCTGTGTGTTTCTCCCAAACACTTACGGACTTTCAGGCGGTGACAATATCAGTCACCCCAGCCCCCTTCCCCCCACCCCCGCCTTGAGTAGTTGGGGGCGATAGAAAATTACTTTTAACTCCTAGATACTTTTGGAAATCAACCTTTGTTGGTATATATATATATATATATATATATATATATATATATATATATATATATATTATGCCTGCTCAACTTATGTGTCAAATATATCGCTGGCATGACAATTGAAAGCCAAAGAACAATAACTAAGAATTTTAACAAGTGCATTTTTTTTTGTAGAATATTAAAATTCAAGGAAAATGGTTTAGCACGGGATTGTTATTAACAGTGTTAACACAAATAGATGCATCAAAGTCAGATTTGAAAAATAGTTATTTCATTTTTTTTGTTTGTATTAGATCGATACAGAAGTCAACACACTTAAAAAAAAAACTTGAGCAAAGTTTTATAGCACAACGTCGAATTGATTTACACCATAAATCAGATTATGAAAAAAAAATTTGTCGGTTTGTTCAGAATGAGGAGATGGTGTAAAATCTAATTTTCATGAATTTATTTTCTTCAGTCTACACAAATTAAGATCGCACTTTGCTGCTTTTGGACTTTTTTAAAAATCTTTTCGTGTTGTCTTAAACAACTTTTTTCATTTTTTTGTAATCAGCACAAAAATAATTATTGTAAGCAGACGTGAACCAATCTAAGGGCCTCTCTAATTTTCAAAGGCGGTGTGGGTCTAATCAGTCATGTCCATAATTCCTCTTTTCACTTGGTCCATTCTCTCATGTCCAGTATTCCTCTTTCCCCTTTGTCTTTACTCTAATCATAATTATGGAAAATCCTCTACAGTCTGATACATTTGAGTCTATGTTATATTCTACTCGGACAATCAATTACGCAGGCACTGACAGACAAACTGCTATTCAATGTTTCATTGTTTTTGTTTATTAATCTGTTAATGCCAGGTGCAAGGGGCCCAATTGTTGACAGTGGATAGTCAAGAGGAGTTCACTTTCATTTCTGATTGGCTGACCAGAAACGACCACAGAAAGTAAGCATTTTATATTTTAATAGCTCAAAAAATGTGAAGAATGCTGCAAATTTATGTACTCATCTTAGATCTATTGCTTTATTTATTTTCACTTTGTACCGAAATCAGTCTTCACTTTCAGAGGACCCGTTGGAAAGGTCCATTTTTAAAACCTATGCAAAGACAAAAATAAGGGACCAGCTTACAAATATCAGGCCTTAATAATCTGGCCCTTTGAACTCCAGATGTTAATTCATTTTAAGGCCCCGGGGCCCCGAAATGTTTTCAGATCGCCCTTCCGTTGTGACTGGCCTTCACACGACTTGCCAGAATGGCTGTTCGGCCTCTATGCTACAACTGTTCGGGGCTGTTCGGCTTCTTAGGGCGACGACTGGTTGCCACTCGGTGGCTGTGCTACAAGTGATGACTGCCGGGTAGTGTCTGGTCTACATGTTTTGAGTGCCTTGCACCGTCTATTCTACAAGTGATGAGTGCCGGGTAGTGTTCGGTCTACATGTTATGAGTGCCTTTCACCCCCCAGTCTCTATGCTACGACTGTTTGGTACCGTTCGGCCTCTATGCTACGACTGTACGGGGCCGCTCGGCCTCTATGCTACGACTTTTCGAGACCGTTCGGCCTTTCGCCATGCTTAATCAGCTTATGTCATTCAATTCAATCAAAACATGGTGGGAGGGGGAAGGGTGGGGGGGGGGAGACCGTATCATAAACAAAACGCTGTCTTTCAAGATTGTTCCGCTGCTAATTACAATCTTTGTGCACGGAGGGGAAAACAAAGATATTTGTCTGATATTTGTTAAAAGAGTAAAAAAAAAAAAAAAATAACTGTTGTTCGTTCAGAGACAAAAAATTTTGTTTTTTAATTTCGGGGGACATGTTGACAAGTCAGGTAGACATTAAATCAATACACGCTCAATACTGGTTTCGATGGTTAGTCACTAACAACAGGTACACATTCAGAATAAAAAAAAAATTGTTGGTTGGTTGGCGGGGTAATGGAGGTGGGAGGGGAGTTTTACACAATACTATACGTCACTAAAAAAATCTATCTTTAGACAATCGCCTTTTTTATATAATAGATCATTCACTTGGGAGTCAGAAGAAAAATTGACAGCTTGTCCCTCATCCAGTGTGTACTGGGTCTGTCCATGTCTTAACAACAGATGACCTACTGAATAAACCGACGAGACAGATGTTGCCAGATTGGCGAGCTTCCCCCCACCCCCCCCCCTTCCCCCATCCATTCGGGTGGTGCTTTTTGTGGGGGGGGGGGGAGAAAAGGGATTGATTTTGGGTGGCCTTAATGTTTTATATTTCGTTTTATATTTCGTAAATACTAAAAACAACAAATTATATATCCAATTAAAAAAAAAAGTAAACTTTGACGTTTCGTTTCAATTTTAATAATCTGGTTGGGTTCTGGGTAGTGTTCTTATTAAATTTCGGCCGTTTTTTTTTTGTTCAAAAAATCTGCGCTATACTGCCGACTGAAAAACTAACTCACTTTAACTTGTCCAGCACATACTGACGTGGGAATGTAAAGATGACCTGGTGGTATGTAACTAGTCACAGCAGCATACCTGGCTATGTAACTAGTCACAGCAGCGTACCTGGCTATGTAACTAGTCACAGCAGCGTACCTAGCTATGTAACTAATCACAGCAGCGTA
>JAGDYQ010000134.1:2188591-2214765 GCA_021962125.1 Bulinus truncatus | reverse complement strand
CATCACTGCTATCAATCAGGAAGATGCCTAATTGTGCAGTGTTAGCCATGTTTCTTTCCACCAATATTTTTTTACGACTCATTTTTTTTAGTAGAATTGATTGTTTGTTTTTGCTGTTTTACTTTTTAAAAATATACAATGAAATCATAATATCAGATCTTCTGCTGCACAAATTCATCTCATGGCCAAGAGTGTATTAAACATAGATTGGCAAAGTTTTTGTTCTATTTAAAAAAAAAAAAATGGTTCCCTAACAGAGCCCCTTCGTTAATGAGAACAATGATTCTTGAGAAATCAGTAACAACTTGGTTCGACGCAATACCGCCATTCTCACTGATTGGACAAAACCGATACAATAGCAACATTCTCCTGATTGGGCAAGACGAAAGGACAGAATGGTTCATTTGTTTGGTTGCTTGAAAACAGGTATCAGGTCTAAAATGTACAAACTTGTTACGCGTGATAGTTATTGGCTCCAGGGCTTATTATGTGACAAGTGTTGGCTAGGGCCTCATGACGTATGACAGTGGTGGTTCAGTGGCTCATGACGTATGACAGTGGTGGTTCAGTGGCTCATGACGTATGACAGTGGTGGTTCAGTGGCTCATGACGTATGACAGTGATGGTTCAGTGGCTCATTACACGTATGGTGGTGGTTCAGTGGCTCATGACGTATGACAGTGGTGGTTCAGTGGCTCATGACGTATGACATTGGTGGTTCGGTAATGTGATGTGACGTGGTGGTTCAGTGGCTCATGACGTATGACAGTGATGGTTCAGTGGCTCATGACGTATGACTTATTGGTGGTTCAGTTGCTGATTACGCGACAGTGATGGCTCAGAGACTGCGTTAATTAAAAAAAGCTGCCCTAGGCGACTGTTGGCGTGTTTGACAGTTGAATTATGAGAGTCATGCCATTACCTGGCCCCGACACGTTTGTGAATATGTGTGAAGGGGGGGGTCACATGCGCTTTAAAACATATGGGCCGGACATGAACTTAGCAAATACGGAGAATGCAGCAATAGGTTGACATCTTCTACGTGGGTGGTGAATGATAGAGCCTTTACAAATATGTTTTATCAACTTAGATTCACTGATAGGTTAGTTTAATGACTGCCTTGTTGATTTAGCGATCGATTTACTGCGTGATTGATTAATTTGATTAATAAGATATGTTTTATGTGTAATGAAAATGTCAAAACCACCAGAGATGTTGTTATGGACAGACAAAACTATCCCTTCCTGTCAGACTGTCGCTCCCAGTAAAGTCTCTTATGACATAAGATAATTTAGGGGCTATGACAGATACTTTTGGCCAAGAACCCACAAACACTTTAAAGGTTGTATCTGGGGTTGTATCTATAGTCAAGTTGTATCGTGGGCTTTTTTAGATATCTATAAATTAAATGTTGTATCTGGGGTTGTATCTATAAATTAAAAGTTGTATCTTGGGCTTTTAGATATCTATAGAATTAAAAGTTGTTATCTTGGGCTTTTAGATATCTATAATTAAAGGATTGTATCTGGGGCTTTTAGAATGTCTATAAATTAAAAGCTGTATCTGAGACTTTTTAGATATCTATAAATTAAAAGCTGTATCTGGGGCTTTTATAGATATCTATAAATTTTAAGGGTTTCTAGGAACTATGAACTGAATGTGTTGATAGGCTTTATAAGCCAAATTCTTTTATGTATTTATATTTTTTAAGGTGGGGGCACGTAGGGGAGGGGCTATATTTTTTTAGAGGAAAGTGTTTTTTTTTTAGATCAGCACTTACATTTGGAGAAAATTGTTAATTGTGTAGTGAAAAAATCTTGTGAAAATTATCTTGTATAAATATACAAACATACATTCGAAATTAATCAAACATTAAATCTTAATTCTATAAATTATAAATAAAAGCATTGTATTCAAATGTATTTAACTGTCCATTGATGATGTTCAAATGTAATTCAACAGTTCATTGATAATGTTCAAATGGATTCAACAGTTCATTGATAATGTTCAAATGTATTTCAACTGTTCATTGATAATGTTCAAATGTATTCAAGTGTTCATTGATAATGTCTCAAATGCTCATATTCAACTGTTCATTAATAATGTTCATATGTGTTCAAGTGTTCAATGATAATGTTCATATGTGTTCAAGTGTTCATTGATAATGTTCATATATGTTGAAGTGTTCATTGATAAATGTTCATATGTGTTCTAAGTGTTCATTGATAATGTATTATGTAGGCCTTGGACTCACTGAATGAATGTTGTCAGTTTTATGTGTTTAGGTAACTTGAGTTGCATTGTATAGAATCAGCATTTAATATGAATAATTTTATTGCATTGTTATGTATGCATACAACATTTTAATACAAATAGAGATAATTCATAGACCGACGGTTAGATAGATAGATAGATAGATAGATAGATAGATAGATAGATAGATAGATAGATAGATAGATAGATAGATAGATAGATAGATAGATAGATAGATAGATAGATAGATAGATAGATAGATAGATAGATAGATAGATAGATAGATAGATAGATAGATAGATAGATAGATAGATAGATATGTAGATGGATTGTTAAAATTATCCACGAGCTGCTTCACAGCACAAACAACAAGCAATTGTCACAGCTATACATAACAATCAATTGTCACAGCTACACACAACAAGCAATTGTCACAGCTACACATAACAATCAATTGTCACAGCTACACATAACAATCAATTGTCACAGCTACACATAACAAGCAATTGTCACAGCTACACACAACAAGCTATTGTCACAGCTACACATAACAATCAATTGTCACAGCTACACACAACAAGCAATTGTCACAGCTATACATAACAATCAATTGTCACAGCTACACATAACAATCAATTGTCACAGTTACACATAACAAGCAATTGTCACAGCTACACATAACAAGCAATCGTCACAGCTACACATAACAATCAATTGTCACAGTTACACACAACAAGCAATTGTCACAGCTACACATAACAATCAATTGTCACAGTTACACACAACAAGCTATTGTCACAACTACACATAACAATCAATTGTCACAGTTACACATAACAATCAATTGTCACAGTTACACAACAAGCAATTGTCACAGCTACACATAACAATCAATCGTCACAGTTACACACAACAAGCAATTATCACAGCTACACACAACAAGCAATTGTCACAGCTACGCATAACAAGCAATCGTCACAGCTACACATAACAATCAATTGTCACAGTTACACACAACAAGCAATTGTCACAGCTACACATAACAATCAATTGTCACAGTTACACATAACAATCAATTGTCACAGTTACACACAACAAGCTATTGTCACAACTACACATAACAATCAATTGTCACAGTTACACATAACAATCAATTGTCACAGTTACACACAACAAGCAATTGTCACAACTACACATAACAATCAATTGTCACAGTTACACACAACAAGCAATTGTCACAGCTACACATAACAATCAATTGTCACAGTTACACACAACAAGCAATTGTCACAGCTACACATAACAATCAATTGTCACAGTTACACACAACAAGCTATTGTCACAACTACACATAACAATCAATTGTCACAGTTACACATAACAATCAATTGTCACAGTTACACAACAAGCAATTGTCACAGCTACACACAACAAGCAATTGTCACAGCTACACATAACAATCAATTGTCACAGTTACACACAACAAGCTATTGTCACAACTACACATAACAATCAATTGTCACAGCTACACATAACAATCAATTGTCACAGCTACACATAACAAGCAATTGTCACAGCTACACACAACAAGCTATTGTCACAGCTACACATAACAATCAATTGTCACAGCTACACACAACAAGCAATTGTCACAGCTATACATAACAATCAATTGTCACAGCTACACATAACAATCAATTGTCACAGTTACACATAACAAGCAATTGTCACAGCTACACATAACAAGCAATCGTCACAGCTACACATAACAATCAATTGTCACAGTTACACACAACAAGCAATTGTCACAGCTACACATAACAATCAATTGTCACAGTTACACACAACAAGCTATTGTCACAACTACACATAACAATCAATTGTCACAGTTACACACAACAAGCAATTGTCACAGTTACACACAACAAGCAATTGTCACAGTTACACACAACAAGCAATTGTCACAGTTACAAACATACAAACATAAACATAAAAGGGAGGGGGCTATAAATTTCAAATATTCAAAAATGCCATTGTGAAATAGTGACACACAAACACACAGCGTGCTTCTTTTTCCAGCCAACACGCACAAAAAAACTGCAAACTGTATGCAGTGCACACCAAACTGGCACGATTCGACCAAAACTATTTTTCATTTCATACGCCAATTAGCTGTTGGAAGGCCACGACGTATTGTGTTGTTTTTTTAGTACCGCGTCAAAGCTAAGGATTGTCCATGTCAACCGAAATGTGACGCTCATACCTTCCAAAAACTGCTAAATTCATACTAATAAATTCTCACCTCCCTAGTAGAGCCTCAGTTCTCAACTTCCTTAGTGGGCGCAACCACCACCACCACCCACCCCCAAGGGGGTACGGGCAAAGGTAATGTAGTGGTAAGCAGCAACATATGATTGTTCGTTTTAAAACAACCAGGAATTTGAAATAACTTACATGGTGTGAGGGATATCGGTGGACGAACTTTCGGACCCTTAGAGGTTCAGTCGCGATAAAGGTTCAGAACCTTGGCTGTGGAGACCCTTAACTTTTATTCACTCCCTGCCATTTGTAGGCTAATTAAGTTCATAAACTAAATAGGGGCTAGGAAGGTATGCAGCTAGGGCACAAGTTGAAGCTTGGTTTCAATTTGCTATCATTACATTTATAAATGCAGTAAGCACATCGGTTCTGAGTTCTCTATCATCTTAAGTTACACATGCAATAGCACAGCAGTTCTCAATTCTAATACATTAATTTTACATATGCAGTAGCACATCGGTTCTTCTTCTTCTTCTTTGTTCTCGAATTCGTTGAGGTTGCGTGGCTGTATGTTTTGCGCCATTAAGGCCTACTGCCTCCGTCTTCAGCCTGCTGTTTTTCTGGATTTGCTTCCATAGCCTTTGGTCAGCCAAGACCATCTGCAAGGCAGCAGTTGATTTAATTTCGGAGTTTTCTCTCCTAGATGTCTGCTATCCCTAGCTAACGGCCTCATCTGACCGGGTTTAGAGTTTGAGCACTCTATGTTCGTTTTTTTGCTATCATTTCTTAGGGTTTTGAGGCATTTTTTATAAAGGTATCCTTACCACGGGATACCTCACCTCACCCTCCATGACAGCAAACCAGTTGGTCCGCAACCGCTTATTAGTATTCACTGCTGGCCCTTATATCTAAGGGTCTTTCCCCTATCCGCAGGCTGGGGACGCGCTTGGTAGGAGATGGTAGCTCCCCCAAGTCATCGGTTCTAAATTCTCTATCATTTAAGTTACACATGCAGTAGCACAGCGGTTGTAAATTCTCTATCATACAAGTTACAAATGCAGTAGCACAGCGGTTGTAAATTCTCTATCATACAAGTTACAAATGCAGTAGCACAGCGGTTATAAATTCTCTATCATACAAGTTACAAATGCAGTAGCACAGCGGTTGTAAATTCTCTATCATACAAGTTACAAATGCAGTAGCACAGCGGTTGTAAATTCTCTATCATACAAGTTACAAATGCAGTAGCATTGTGAGCGGCCCTCAACCTATTTACTTTGACTGTACCCCAAAGGATGCTACAGTATGCCTGCGGTACACCTAATATGTAAGTTCGCGGATAAATTTACTTTTTTTCATAATTGAACGCTCTCACCTTTATAATGCGATACTTGGGTCACGTGGTTTTTTTGGTGATGAGTCGCGCAGCAAACCGGCGGCCTTCTTTTAAACTCTGGGTTGTTTTTAAACGAAAATCATAATTTCTCTGCGTAACCCATCATAACTGATCCCGTTACCTTATGGGGTACCCCCAACACCGGCTGAGAATCGCGGCAGTAGCATGATAATGTCTTTGAGACAAGACCCGACAACAGTGTCACAAAACGTGTCTGCAAGATAAATATGGAACTAACTCGTTTATCGATGTCATTTTGTATAAACTGTCCTAAAACTGTTTCATGTTTACATGAACTAAAAAATTTAAAGTAAAAAAAAATTATTTATGGTATATTTAAACCATGTGAATGTAAAATTTGCACAATGTATTATCATTTTCTGCAAAAAATGTATATAATATTTCGTCTATTACACTTCTATTACATATTATCGTAAGTAAAATTGTGTCTGTGATATAAGTTATGAACGAAACCGCCAGTGTCAATGTTTTGGTCAATGTAGCGTGTGCAAAAGTGAATTCTCACGGTGCGCATGCTGAACGCGAGCATAGTTGTTGAACGTGAACCCTGGTAGTTGCGGTTTGCGGAAATAATTTAATTATTCAAAAAAACAAACTGTTTCTCATGTCGAGGTTTCGGACATTTGATTTACTAATAATTTTCCGCTTTATTATGGGGTCTCGTTACTACAATGTATTAAATTTCCATATACAACTTTAAACTGTCTTGAGTTGGACGAAATTCATTTAGTTCTTGTAAATACTTGTTCTTTGTTAGACTATTGGGTTCCTTTTATTTTTTGTATTAGTTAGTCTCTCTGTTTCTTTGGATTGTAAAAAGTTTTGTTAAAAGAAATTTGAATTTGAATTAGGATACTTGTTAACATTGTTGATGGTTGCTAAGTGATTTTTGCACACGCACCAAAGTACTCGCTGTTTCTTATGATTAATTCATACATGTCAAAGTGCGTGCAAGTACTACCGCTTCTGCATAAAATTAAGGGATAGATAGATTTTTTTAGTCATTGATGCACACATGGGGGAAAGATGCGTAATTTTCTTTTCATTTCATAAATCATAAACAAAGAAGATCCATACTTTTTATCACCCTGGCTAAACACTTGGGAAATGAAAACATTTAGGAAAATATATGGGCCAGCAAAGGACAATAACGAGTGGAGCTGAAATTAAAATGAATAGATTAAGATGGGTAGCTAGAAAGAATGGAAAACAGCAGAGGTCCAAAAAAAATATATAAGGCAACACCCAATGAGAAAAGGCCTAAACGGCAGACCAAGAAGCAGATGATTAGAGGAAGTGGAAAAAACCTTAAAGCCATAGGAGTGAGAGAGTGGAGAAAGAAGACCATGGATCGGGAAAAGTGGAGAAGAGTAGTATGGCAGGCCAGGGCCCTAAATGGGCTGTAGAGCCAAAGGAAGAAGAAGAAGTTATGACTGTTTGTTATCGTTATGAATGGTCATGTGGTCATATTAAGTATAATGTTCTTAGTCAGTAAATATAGGACCCCCCCCATATAAACTATGTCTAGAAAGGCCGCTCGAACACCCCCCACCACACCCCCACCCACCCCCACCACACCCCCACCCACCCCCACCACACACACACACACAAACAAACTCTGTCAAGTAAGGCCGCTCTGACTCCTCCCACCCACACAACCACACACACAAACACACAATTATTTTTTATAAAAAAAAATGTTCTATCTTCGTTAAGTTCTACGAAAATTCAATTTCAAAAACCACTGAGAACCTTTAAAGTTCGCCTCTCCCCTCCCCCCCCCCCCCCTTTTCCTTACAAGTGTTCGTTTTCGCCTTTCCCCTTCTGCGACGGTTGTGCAATTATTATAATTATGTGTGTTTAGATACACGTTTTTAAAAATAAAATAAGAAGAAAAGAAAAGAAAACCCAACAGTATATCGGGCTGCTCGTTAAAAGCCACCACAGTAGAGCAAATGGTGGAAAAAAGAAACAAAACAAACTGTCACCCTATATACCACTGCACAAAAACAGAACGAAAGTTTCGGAGATGTGGGGGGGGGGGAAGTGAAAGGGGGGGAGGGGGATCGGGCCCAATAAACAAGGGACCGGGGGGGTCTCTAAGTCACACCAACACTTTTTTTTATTATGTCTGATCGTGTAAACAGAAGTTTGTTGTTGTTATTATATTGTTGTTGTTGTTACTTTTAAATAAAACACCTGTAATTATGTTTTTGTTATGAATTTTGTTTTTCATCCAGTTTTCATAAATATTCTCAGTAAAAGCGTCAGGCTACTTTAAACATTCAAGTTTGACGTCTTTTTATAAAAAAATATACTGTATATAGTGATGAATAAATAAACAGATTATATATGTCGGGGGCAGAGAGTTGAACATCGGGCTTGTGTTTTTATTTTTATTCAAGGAATTTTATCCTGCACGGTAATTGTGCATGTTATTTTTTAGCATTGCTTGTTGCTTGTATGTATGTATGTGTGTGATTGTACCAATGCTACAAATTTGGTTGTACTGTGCTAACGGTGAATTTTTTAAATATATATATATATATATATATATATATATATATATATATATATATATATATATATATATTAATTTTCTGAATATTCTAACTATACTAATTAGAGGTAAGGTGAAACCTGTTTTTTTTTTTATTTAACTAGATTTATTTATTCAACTGAGCTTAATTATTCAAAACGAATAAAAAAAATACTTTGGAAAAAAATAGTCTGGTGTCAATCTAGCGATAATACAATACCGATATTTTACTGTAAATAATTTCACTTTCACACATTAAAAGAAAGTTTATTTAAAAAAGAGACTCGTGTGCTGACTCAAGAATTTGCTTGTCCCTTCACCGAACTCTGTGGGCTACAACGGTCTTCCACTTTTTTTTCGCTATGCTCGCCTAACGCAGGGCAGATGTTATACTTTTTAAGAGCCCTAGGCAAATGACCTGAATATAAAAATTTAGGCCCCCCTCTAGGCATAAAAAGTGAAACAGCAGTCTGTCACGACCCCCCGCTAAATAATCTTTGACAATTGAAGCCCTCTGCAGGGCCCCCATGAGTTGTGCTCTTATAGCCCCTCCATTGTCACGGGCCTGACACAACGTAGGACTGCCGGAATTAAAGCTTGCCTAAAGCCCCTTTGTTTTTTAAGTACAAGTAGACAGACACCAGCAGACAGACGCAACAGACAGACGACCGGCAGACAGACACCGGCAGACAGACAACGGCAGACAGACACCGGCAGAAAGACACCCGGCAGACAGACACGTCTCTTGAGTAGCGAAATGATTACATAAAATCTGTTCTCCTAAATAGAAACAGATTAAACTTTTAATTTCTGATAGGTTATTGATTTATAGGCCCACACAATAGTTTCCTGAGCATGCTGAAAAGGAGGGAGGGGTGGGAGATTGGGGGACTTTCCATGCCATGTAGCTGACAGTTTCCCAGTCCGTATGGCGAGAGGTGTGTTCAAACACAGTGCAATATTCTATTGGATCTTTTGTGAAGCTGAAGCATTTTCAGGGAAGGGGTGGGGACAGGTGGGGAATAGGTTAAAATACCTGTCCGGGTAATAATAATATCAGATTATATAATAGTTTTTTGTCATTGAGGGAAAGGAAGGGGGGGGGGCTTGATACCAGTTATCTGATAAGTAGCTTTTCGTAACAGTAAATTTTGGACTACTTTTTTAAGTTGTCCTGAGTTATCGTCCTTTGGTTCTACTCACGAATCAGCCTCCACGCCTTCTGCCCAACAAGCTAGCAATTTGACAGGGTTTTTGTTATGGTCGGGGTGGGGGGGGGTGGGTGGGAGGGGGGGGTCCTCCTCACTGGATGTGGCACAAAACTATCATTTGTACGGCCGTCATAGAGTTTGGATTTCGAAGTCAGTGTTTGTCTTTTGAAACGCACTTACGTTTTTTTTTCCGTTGTTCTCTTATCTCTTAAACATACACAATAAATAAAAATGAAACAAATCAATAACTTCGTTAACAGCAATAATAAAAGAAATATTAACTAGCGGGGCGCCAGTTCTAGTTCTAAAGGGCGCCGTGATCCGCCCCCTTTTTTCTCTCCACCCTATTATATATATCCCCCTCTCCCCCCCACCCACCGACCCACACACACACACACACACACACACACAAACCTAAAGTCCAACTCACTTAATCTACTGCAGCCTTCCCCTACAAGCCAGTTTCTCCTTCTGTTCTGAGAGTGAAAGACATAGTCAATGTTTGACCCACAAAAGATCAAATTTTGTTTTTAAGTTTTTTTTAAAGTGCAGGGTCAGGGCACATTAACTTGTCAGGTCCCTTGGAGTTCATTCATCTCCGTGGATATATGGGCCCAGTGCAACGTGTGAGCTAAGACAGAGGGTTTTTTGTTTTAAGAAATGTGGTGTGCGGTGATAGATAGATATATGGATAGATAGGATAGATAGATAGATAGATAGATAGATAGATAGATAGATAGATAGATAGATAGATAGATAGAGGATAGATAGATAGATAGATAGATAGATAGATAGATATAGATAGATAGATAGATAGAGATGAATAGATAGATATATAACGATGAATAGATAGATAGATAGAGATGAGTAGATAGATAGATAGATAAATAGATAGATAGAGTAGGATAGAAGCCATCCCATAATTTTGTAACCGATACAGGACAAACGACACCAGCTCTCTTTGCGGTTGGTTGTTTTGCGCTTCTCGTTGTACTTTTTATTTCTAGAGTAGCCAAATTACGTTAAGGGGGGAGCGGTATGAGATTTACTAGTCGAGTTTAACTACTGTGAAGACACTGCGCTACTCTGGTGTTTTTTTTAGTAAGATATGCATTCCGTAAAATCGGCTGATTTTTTATTTTATACTGCGACGGCTTTTCAGTGAGCTCTGTGTCGTACTCAATTTTCAGTAAATGTCTTTGTACATTATTTATTTTCTTTGTAATTTATTTTTATTCAGAAGTTTTATCTGCGATAAATGCATTTATTATTGCTTAAAATGATTATTTTTTGCTTGTATTAGGTGTGATTGTATCCTTATTTGTTCTTGTATTAGGTGTGATTGTATTCTTATTTGTTCTTGTATTAGGTGTGATTGTATTCTTATTTGTTCTTGTATTAGGTGTGATTGTATTCTTATTTGTTCTTGTATTAGGTGTGATTGTATTCTTATTTGTTCTTGTATTAGGTGTGATTGTATTCTTATTTGTTCTTGTGTTTAAATTGATAATTGAAATCTTTCTATTTATTTATTTTTTTTAGTATTTTGAACTTGAAATATTAGTCAAATACCGAAGGACTTTTTAAATGGTATTGTCAAGGCTTGGAACAGATGGATGAAACTTCGTAATCAACAAAATTTGTTGGATTTCTTTTAAAATACAAAGTTACAATTGTTACAACGTGAAATAGTGAACTGGTTGTTTTATTGGCTCGTTTCATTTTTCTGACCTATCAGAGAGAGTTGATAGAAGAATGTTGCTGTTGAGAGTTTCCGATTTCTGTGGAATATTTCTCTGGATATTAATGGCCCGTGGGACACAGATTATTTACGGTAAGTTTAGTATGTTAGTTTATTTTATATTAAACAAATATAGGTGGTTGTTATATTTAGACTAATATACTCTTATAGAAAGAACTTTTTAGTTTAAATCGTGGTTCTCGGGCAGAATATTTCTTTCCAAATATTGCGGAGCGTAGGGCAGACGGGCACCATCCAATGGCATCGCTAACAACTTCAGGGGCCCCCTATAAACGGTTTTAAAGGGGGCCCTTCTAAAACAACGATTTCTTTTTTTAATCAAATTTGAAGAACCGGATTAATATTTTAAGAATTAAAATCAATTCCTTACCGCGATTCGTTGTTTGACCAGCAAACCAAATACGTTCCTTGAAAAAGTTCGAATTTTAAATCGTTTGAGTTACGAGACAGTTTCCCTTATTTAAATATTATGAAATGGATTAATTCGCGCCTGGATTTCCACAAAAAATTTGATTTCTTTAATTTAACTTTTGAAGGAAACGTTAAAAAGGCAAAATTAGAGTATTTGAACAGTAAATACACTGAGTTGTTAGTATATTAAAAAAAAACACAGGGAAAAAACTTTAAAATTAGCATTCGAGAGAACCGAGGAAGATGTTTTCATAACTAGAATATGTGACTTTTGAGAGTGGAAGCTGTTTAACTAAAAAAATAATCAGATTTGAAAAATAAGGTGACAGACAGACAGACGGACGGACGGACAGACAGACGGACAGATGGACAGACACACAGACAGACATAGTTTATTTGAAATATTCCAAAAAAAGTTACACTTTTAGACTTTGATTGAAAAAATATATGTATATAACGTTAAGTTTACAAAATAATTTCATTTCAATTTAAAAACATTAGTCTAGAAGATAGTTTAAGTATTGTGGTTTATTAGCATTATACAACGCTAGTAGTTAGTAGATATGTATATAAACCACGATTTTGATACTATGAAGGTTTCTTTACCCAGATATTATCATAGCTATCAGTTGGCCTATGCCAATAACATTTTTGACTAAAGGTTCAAAAACTGATGTCACTCTTCTGTTCTATTGTTGCTACGCATGAATAGAAAGTCTGTTATTTAGGGGAGATATAGTGTTTCTTCTAGTATACTGTTAATGAAAAAAAATTTACTCTACGGGATCTCGGGCTGCATAAATTAACGTCCAACCTTTTTTTTTTTTTGACTGCAGATTGAAGTACGTCACTTGAACTGTTGAAAGTAGTTGTTTATGTTGAAATGTATACGCCCTTGCCTCTGAATGTTTTTTGTTTTACTATGTCCAAATTATGTCAGGGACGGGCCTATTAATACATTATTAAATTATTATTTCATTGGACGGGTGGTCGTGCGACTGTCGATCGGAGAGTCCTGGGTTCGAACCTCATTGAGAATGTCGGGATTATTCCAGGTCATGGGTGTAAGTCCCCCAAGTCCACCCAGCTTCAAATGGGTACCTGACTTTACTTTGCGGGAGTAAAGGCGGCTGGACGTTGTGCTAACCCCACACTCCCTTTATATGTCGAGGTAACTGAAACAGTTAGATTCTACACTTCATTTGTCCAGATGAGTCCTTAGGAGCTAAAGGGAACTTTACTTAATTGCAATAATTTTAAAAAAAAAAAATATTTGTATATACAAAAAAAGAACAACAATTAAATACGTTAAATAAAACCTCAAAAATGATTAAATATTGTTTTCTCAAATAATGTCCAGCACGGCCGAAGGTTTTCTTTTTTTTAAATTATTATTGGCCACTGTGATGAATGATATATGTTATACTTGACTTACTGTGATGAATGTTATATGTTATACTTGTCTTACTGTGATGAATGTTATATGTTATACTTGGCTTACTGTGATGAATGTTATATGTTATACTTGACTTACTGTGATGAATGTTATATGTTATACTTGGCTTACTGTGATGAATGTTATATGTTATACTTGACTTACTGTGTTGAATGTTATATGTTATACTTGACTTACTGTGATGAATGTTATATGTTATACTTGACTTACTGTGATGAATGTTATGTTATACTTGACTTACTGTGATGTTTTTCAAGCAGAGCTATTTTAAAATGAAACACGGCTACATACACAAAAACTGCATTCGCGCCAAGACTGAATTGATGTCAAAGTATCAGTCTTACGTAATGTCTAGGTCCCAGTCAAGAGTGATTAGACTGATATCACGCTTCCAGTCATGAGTGGATAGACTGATATCACGCTTCCAGTCATGAGTGGATAGACTGATATCTGGTCCCAGTCATGAGTGATTAGCCTGATATCACGCTTCCAGCCATGAGTGGATAGACTGACATCTAGCTCCCAGTCATGAGTGATTGCAATCGGAAATTATGAACACGTTTTATTTTAATTTTTCTTTTCTCATTTGTTATCTGAATATGTCGAAATAAAAGCATTATAGAATTAATTTCTATTTACATTAAGTTCAAATTAGTTTTTTTAGATCATGTAATTTTAATTTTTAGATAAATTGATCCGTCTGATTTTAAAAACACAAGGTGCCCAACATTTTTTTATTTCTGTTTTTCTTTCCTCTTCCTTTTGAAAATATTTTTCTTATTAAGGATTCTATTGACTAATTAATATGTAAATTTCTACGCATTTCTCGAACTTAATGTAAAGTCCGTTAGCACCACGTTAGCTCGGTGTTTAGGAATCGGAAAAAGTTTGGGAATAGGAAATTGTTTCGGAATCGGAAATAGTTTGGGAGTATGAAATTGTTTAGGGATCGGAAATAGTGTGGGAATAGGAAATTGTTTCGGAATGGGAAATTGTATCGGAACCGGCGTGCTCAAGAAATATAGGTTCGAATCGGAATCGATGGGAAATGTCGCCAACGTGACCTACATCAAGCCAGCGACAGCCCGCAGGACGGTCATTTTGTTTGATACACTCCTGGCGGACATTAAGGTAACGGCTGCGGAAGGGGAAGGGGGTGGGGGACATCCTGCGTGCCTCGTTACTGGGGGTGGGGTGGGGGGGGGGGTTGGGGGTGAGAATATTTCGACCATAACGGTAGAAATTTAAAATGTCTTAAAATGTATTGGTGTCTATTATGTAGCTCCCCCCTCCAAAAAAAAAGGTGAACACTCCAAACAGGGCCGTTCGTTTTGGATTAAAAAAACAAAGGCGACATGCGCTAGCCCCCATTTCTAAAGGGACCCCTTTGTATTACAGGCTCCTATAAAAATGTTATGTGATTTGGTGGACACGACGGGTCAATTCGCCTCGGGCCCCTCCCTCCCCCAAATAATGCAAAAGTATCTGGCCTACGACGGCTGATAACTATTTTTAAAAATGTCTATGGGTCCGTGTACCGGGTAACTCTAGTAAATGTCTGTGGCTCCGTGTCCCGGGTAACTTTAGTAAATGTCTGTGGCTCCGTGTATCGGGTAACTCTAGTAAATGTCTGTGGCTCCGTGTATCGGGTAACTCTAGTAAATGTCTGTGGCTCCGTGTACCGGGTATCTCTAGTAAATGTCTGTGGCTCCGTGTACCAGGTATCTCTAGTAAATGTCTGTGGCTCCGTGTACCAGGTATCACTTGTACGCCGTTGCACCAATATTCCGTTGAAATTAGGAATTTACAATATACGGATCATTTGAAGTGTAAGAGTTTCATGGGCAGAACGAACCGTGCAAGTCGAGATGACCACGTACCGTTATAAACTTGAATGTCATTGTGTTCTCTTTCATTCAGATTGTCCTGTCAACTGGGTCAAGGCTATAAATAGCTGCTACTATTTTTACTTCCAGCCAGCTCGTAACTTTGAAAATGCCAGACAAATCTGTCAGGTGAGTTTGATCGTTACAAATCAAAACAAAAAAAAAAGGAAATAAATATCACGCGGTAAAGTGTACTCTCTTAACCCGTTAAATTTGAACACTTTTGGTTTTAGTTGTGAAAAAGTTAAGGCAGCTTGACATTTGGCTAGCTCGGAGGTCAACGAACGGTTTACCTTATCATTATAACCTCACGGTGGTTGGGGCGGGGGGGGGGAGAGGGGGGTGTGTGGAAAAGGGGTGGGGGAAGGGGGAAGCTGTCACTTTGTAACTTAAAAACATTTTTTAGTCTCGTGACTGTCGTAACACAACTTTTATTAGTTGATATGTAATACAACGGCACGCGTTCTGTTTTATTACTCGTTACCTGGGCGGGTATTAGCATCATTCTTAATTTCTCTCCCCCCCCCCTCGGGCAGACCCGTGTGTCGGGGCCTTTACGAAGATAAATAAAAGTATATAATATAAATGGTACATTTTCATTGCCCGTATAGTACTTTTTTTTTGCAGGGCCGCGTTTAGGTCTTCTGGGGCCCTAGTAGGGATAAACTTATAAGTTTAATTGCAATTAGTATCGGCAGGGAGGAAGGGGGAGAGGCGTTGGCAATCGGGGACCCCAGGGTGGTCATGAACTTGACCTATCCATAAGAACCGGCTCTGCTCGTTTTGGCGCTTGGGCACAACAAAAAACCCCCCGGGGTCGGGTTGATGTATTTGACGATCCTACTCATTACTCCCCCCTCCCCACCCCCCCCCCCACCCCCAGATTCCCACCATCACCACACACTCCAGTTGTAATGTGCCCAGCGCCGTAGCTAGTTAGTGTGTGGCGCCCTCCGCGAGTTACATTTTTCTTGGCGCCCTCCTCCTCCCAATCTGAAAACATGCAGAAAAAAAAATTTTAACAGCGCCCTTTCGACGCCCCAACTAGCACGGCGCCCTGATCGGTCACACAAACCCGCTGCACCCTTCGTAAAGCTACTGAATGTAACTTACATCTCACAGACCCATGTTCTAATTCTGGGTTTTTTCTCCCAAACACTTACGGACTTTCAGGCGGCGACAATATCAGTCACCCAGCCCCCTCCCCCCCGTCCCCCCCCCTCCCGAAGTGGGTGATAGAAAATTACTTTTATCACCTAGATACGTTTGGAAATCAACCTTTGTTTGTATATATATATAAATATATATATATATATATATATATATATATATATATATATATATATATTATGCCTGCTCAACTTATGTGTAAAATATTTCGCTTGCGTGACAATTGATTATCAAAGAACAATAACAAAACGCCTTTATCAAGTGCATAATTTATTTATTTTTTTTGTAAAATATTCAAATTCCAGGCAAATAATTTAGCACAAGATTGTTATTAACAGTGTTAACACAAATAGATACATCAACGTCAGATTTGAAAAAAGTTCTTTCATTTTATTGTTTGCATTAGATCGATACAGAAGTCAACACACTTTAAAAAATAAAAAAAAACTTGAGCAAAGTTTTATAGCATAACGTCGAATTGATTTACATCTTAAATCAGATTATGAAAATAAAAAAATGTGTCGGTTTGTTCAGAAAGAGGAGATTGTGTAAAATCTAGTTTTCATGAATTTATTTTCTTCAGTCTACCCAAATTAAGATCGCACATTGGTGCTTTTGGACTTTAAAAAATCTTTTTGTGTTGTCTTAAACAACTTTTTTCATTTTTTTGTAATCAACACAAAAATAATTATCGTAAGCAGACGTGAACCAATCTAAGGGCCTCTCTAATTTTCAAAGGCGGTGTGGGTCTAATCAGTCAAGTCCAGAATTCCTCTTTTCAGTTGGTCCATTCTCTCATGTCCAGTATTCCTCTTTTCCCTTGGTCCATTCTCTCATGTCCAGTATTCCTCTTTCCACTTGGTCCATTCTCTCATGTCCAGTATTCCTCTTTTCACTTGGTCCATTCTCTCATATCCAGTATTCCTCTTTTCACTTGGTCCATTCTCTCATGTCCAGAATTCCTCTTTTCCCTTGGTCCATTCTCTCATATCCAGTATTCCTCTTTCCACTTGGTCCATTCTCTCATGTCCAGTATTCCTCTTTTCACTTGGTCCATTCTCTCATATCCAGTATTCCTCTTTTCACTTGGTCCATTCTCTCATGTCCAGAATTCCTCTTTTCCCTTGGTCCATTCTCTCATATCCAGTATTCCTCTTTCCCCTTGGTCCATTCTCTTATATCCAGTATTCCTCTTTTCACTTGGTCCATTCTCTCATATCCAGTATTCCTCTTTCCCCTTGGTCCATTCTCTCATGTCCAGTATTCCTCTTTTCACTTGGTCCATTCTCTCATATCCAGTATTCCTCTTTTCACTTGGTCCATTCTCTCATGTCCAGTATTCCTCTTTTCACTTGGTCCATTCTCTCATATCCAGTATTCCTCTTTCCCCTTGGTCCATTCTCTCATGTCCAGTATTCCTCTTTTCACTTGGTCCATTCTCTCATGTCCAGTATTCCTCTTTCCCCTTTGTCTTTACTCTAATCATAATTATGGGAAATCCTCTACAGTCTGATACATTTGAGTCTATGTTATATTCTACTCGGACAATCAATTACGCAGACACTGACAGACAAACTGCTATTCAATGTTTCATTGTTTTTGTTTATTAATCTATTTTTGCCAGGTGCAAGGGGCCCAATTGTTGACAGTGGAAAGTCAGGAGGAGTTCACTTTTATTTCCGATTGGCTGACCAGAAACGACCACAGAAAGTAAGCATTTTATATTTTAATAGCTCAAAAAATGTGAACGCAGTAGCTGAAACTTCATGTATGTAGATGACAAATGATTGTAGATTGTTAACAACACACTATGTGTTGCAGATTGTTTACGTAACAATATGTAATGTATATTGTTGACAATACACTATGTATTGCAGATTGTTTACGATACAATATGTAATGTAGAATGTTAAAAATACGCTATGCATTGCAGATTGTTTACGATACAATATGTAATGTAAAATGTTAGCAATACACTATGCATTGCGGATTGTTTACAGGTGATTGTCTTAGACCGATTTGTGTGGACAATATGCGAAGTACGGTGCTAATTTTAAAGTACTCATTTTAGATCTGTCGCTTTATTTATTTTCACTTTGTTCCAAAATCAGTCTTCACTTTCAGAGGACCCGTTGGAAAGGTCCAAATTTTTAAAACCTATGCAAAGACAAAAATAAGGGACCAGCTTACAAATATCAGGCCTTAATAATCTGGCCCTTTGAACTCCAGATGTTAATTTATTTTAAGACCCCGGGGCCCCGAAATGTTTTCAGATCGCCCTTCCGTTGTGACTGGCCTTCACAAGACTTGCCAGAATGGCCGTTCGGCTTCTACGCTACAACTGTTCGGGGCTGTTCGGCTTCTATGCTACGACTGTTTGGTACCGGTCGGCCTCTATGCTACGACTGTACGGGGCCGCTCGGCCTCTCGCCATGCTTAATCAGCTTATCTCATTCAATTCAATCAAAACATGGGGGGAGGGGGGGGGGAGACCGTATCATAAACAAAACGCTGTCTTTCAAGACTGTTCCGCTGCTAATTACAATCTTTGTGCACGGAGGGGAAACAAAGATATTTGTCTGATATTTGTTAAAAGAGTAAAAAAAAAAGAAAAATAACTGTTGTTCGTTCAGAGACAAAATTTTTTTTTTTTAATTTCGGGGGACAGGTTGACTAGTCAGGTAAGACATTAAATCAATACACGCTCAATACTGGTTTCAATGGTTAGTCACTAGCAACAGGTACACATTCAGAATAAAAAAAAATTGTTGGTTGGTTGGCGGGGTAATGGAGATGGGGGGGTGGGGGTACGGGAGTTTTACACAATAGTATACGTCACTAAAAATCTATCAATAGACAATCGCCTTTCTATATATATATATATATAGATCATTCACTTGGGAGTCAGAAGAAAATTGACAGCTGGTCCCTCATCCAGTGTACTGGGTCTGTCCATGTCTTAACAACAGATGACCTACTGAATAAACCGACGAGACAGATGTTGCCAGATTGGCGAGCTTCCCCCCACCCCCCCTCCTCCCCCATCCATTCGGGTGGTGCTTTTTGTGGGGGGGGGGAAGGGATTGATTTTGGGGGGGCCTTAATGTTTTATATTTCGTAAATACTAAAAACAACAAATTATTAATCAGATTAAAAAAAAAAAGTAAACTTTGACGTTTCGTTTCAATTTTAATAATCTGGTTGGGTTCTAGATAGTGTTCTTATTGAATTTCGGCCGTTTTTTTTTCGTTAAAAAAATCTGCGCTACACTGCCGACTGAAAAACTAACTCACTTGAACTTGTCCAGCACATACTGACGTGGGAATGTAAAGATGACCTGGTGGTATGTAACTAGTCACAGCAGCGTACCTGGCTATGTAACTAGTCACAGCAGCGTACCTGGCTATGTAACTAGTCACATCAGCGTAACTGGCTTTGTGACTAGTCACATCAGCGTAACTGGCTATGTGACTAGTCACAGCAGCGTACCTGGCTATGCAACTAGTCACAGCAGCGTACCTGGCTATGTAACTAGTCACAGCAGCGTAACTGGCTATGTGACTAGTCACAGCAGCGTACCTAGCTATGTAACTAGTCGCAGCAGCGTACCTGGCTATGTGACTAATCACAGCAGCGTACCTAGCGGTGGTGACGCCTCTGGGCGGAGTCTTTGAAAAAAGTATTAAGATGGTTGGGGGAAATGCCGCCCCCATGACATTGCCGAAAAAAGTGCCTAGACGCCCTTAAAAAAGGACATATGCCGGGGACCGGCTGTAAAAGGTAAAGATACACCTATGTTTGCTGTATAAAAGAAACAGATATGTTTGCTGTATAAAAGAAACAGATATGTTTGCTGTATAAAAGAAACAGATATGTTTGCTGTATAAAAGAAACAGATATGTTTGCTGTATAAAAGAAACAGATATGTTTGCTGTATAAAAGAAACAGATATGTTTGCTGTATAAGATTGACCCGGCTGTAATTATGAAAGTGATTTAAAGGATCAAGAAAATGCACATTAAACGTACATGCAGGGGCGGATTTAACGGCAGGGGCACGACTTGGACCCCTGTTTATAGGGAACCCCGCAAACTCAGTTCGTTTTGTGTGAGTGTGTGTATGTGATGTGTGATTGTGTGATTTACACTTGTAGCTGTGTGATCAGTATTTTTCAACATATGAATGGGGGTGGGGGCAATATCTGCTACTGAGCCCTGCCCTCCCCCCCTCCCCCCCCCGCTCTCCCACATCCGATCTCAATCCGCTTCTGCTTCGCAAGAGCTCCGATCTTGGCCTATCCTGTAGAATGTAAGACTTTGACAGTAACAAGTTCAGCGTCTCACATTCTACAGTCATTGTCAGGTAAATGAATTGGGTTTTGTTGAATTGAGCTCCCCCCCCCACGCCCCCTTCCCCCACGCCACAACCATAAGACCACGTGAGAAAATAAAAAAAGCAAAACTTCAAGCTGTTAGTTGGACTTCAACCCGAGACTAGTAAACAGAAAGCCCTATCCCGCCCCCCCCCCCCCCCACAACCATCGACTACTCCGTCAGTGTAATGAACTAATGAGGGAGTTTGTTAGTATAAAATCATAATAGCATAAATTTCTATTAAAAGTAACACAGCGATAACATATAAAACCTGCCCCCCTCCCCCCCCCGCAAACCAGGGCCGTTCTTATGTCTCGGGGGTGGGGGCCCATCGGAAAATGTATGTGTGTGGGGGCCCTAACGCTCCTAGGCCAAACCGAGACACATTTGGGGGACTCTTGGTAAAGCTATACCTTCCCGGGGGGGGTCCTAGGCCAGTGGTCGGCAAAGTGCGGCTCCGGAGCCGCATGTGGCTCTTTGGCTCATTAAGTGGGGATCTGGCATTTAGTTTTATTTAGTATACAACTTATTTAGTATACAACTTATTTAGTGTACTACTTATTTAGTGTACTGCTTATTTAGTGTACTACTTATTTAGTGTACTACTTATTTAGTGTAATAAAAGTTTACTAAACAAGCAGATTTGGCTCCCACTATTTTTTTTTACATTGTTGTAATGTTCATATTTGGCTCTTTGGCTGATAAGTTTGCCGACCACTGTCCTAGTCAACAAGACTGCCAAAGCGACCGCTTCCAAATCTAAGTCCACTGATAATTTTTGATATATATGGGAGGGGGGGGGAGGAGGGTCTACTTATTAAGTCTTGACTGGGGTGGGGGGGGCACCGTTAGCAGCTGCTGTCGCCCTTGGCAGACGTTCTTATAAACTATCCATGTTTCTCTTCGGTCTCCAAAATGTTTATTCATGTTTACCTGACTAAAAAATAAATTAAATAAAATATAATAAAGCAAAACTTGTAAAAGTTCATGTGTATTGTTCATTTTGAAAATATTAAAAAATTAAAAAAAAAAAATATTGGAACATAAATGTTGTGAAAGTTTTCTTCGGACACGGCAAATGCTGTAGATTTAAAAAAAAAATCAACACAAAAAACAAAAAAGACTTGACAACATTACGTTACGTTAAATTTGCCCCTCCCTCTCCTCCCTCTCCCCCCTCTCCTCCTTCCTAGTTTGTCACTGACTCCACGTACACAAAAAAATATGACTCACCCAAGACCTGTCAGTCAGTCTGTCTGTCTGAGAACTAACTGTTTGAGCTGCTAAAATCCGCCTACGAATGTAACATTTCATGTCAGGTATGAACAGGTCATTTCGTATTGTATCGTGTGTGAGTGTCGGTGTGTGTGAGTGTCGGTGTGTGTGAGTGTCGGTGTGTGAGTGTCGTGTGTGTGAGTGTCGGTGTGTGTGAGTGTCGGTGTGTGTGAGTGTCGGTGTGTGTGGGTGTCGGTGTGTGAGTGTCGGTGTGTGTGAGTGTCAGTGTGTGTGAGTGTTGGTGTGGGGATACTTTCCTCCCCTTAACTTAGTTCACGGCGCTTTCAAGCCAAGTCCACGCTAGAGGTTACAAGGGGCAATAATTTATAGGCAAAAGCTGGGGAGTTAAGGAACGTTGATTTCACTTGTTTTGTGAATGTGTGATTGTAGTTGTGTGAATCGGTTTGCTTGTATTTATATGTTTACGACAACGAATGTATATTGTTCTGATAATCAATTGCTAATTTTTTTTAACTCCTTGCGGAAGCACTTTTATGGGACCCCCCCCCCTGGCTTAAATTGACTTAACAGTCGAAGTTGAATGGGGGACAGATAATTAAGTTTGATATTTATAATCGGGGGTCCCTTTACACCGTTTTTGCCTGCCCCACCCCCTTTAATTCATCTTTGCATAGGCCCCTAAATGAACATTTCCATTGGGCAGTCCCGTAGCGTGAAAATTCTACAGCAGGGGCCAGGCATTCTACAGCAGGGGCCAGGCCATAGCAGGGGTGGGCAGGAAATAAATGTTACTAAGTAGAGCAAACAAGCAGAGGCGGCCAGACAAAATACAGGGGGGCGGCCCCCTGCCCCCCTCACACGCTAGGGGCCTTCCATTGGGGCATAAACTAAACCATAGCTCGGCTTGGGGGGTGGGGGATTGGGGGGAGGGGCTTAATTCACCCCCACACCAAGTCACGTTGCAAAAAAAAATCCATTTCTCGTTCGCAAGGTTGTGTGAATTGTATACATGTATGTGTGTTATTGTGATACATGTGTGATAGTCTGTGCATGTGTTGACATATTTATCATTGCAAGCGTGTGTGAGTGTGTGTGTGTGTGTGAATCAGTGCGCATGTATAATTATGCTTGTTAATGTCAGTCTTTGTTTGTGTTTGTTATTGTGTGTGTATTTGAGTGTTTGTTATTGTGTGTGTATTTGAGTGTTTGTTTGTGTGTGTGTGCGTATTTTGTTTTAGTATGTATGTGTGTGACAGTCTTGATGTGCATATAGTTGATTGTTTTTTTGTTTGTATGTGAGTGTGTGCGCTTGTATGTATACGTGTGAGGGATACCTGCAGGAATATATGTGCGTTCACTTGTATCATTTCGCTGGTCAGTATAAATTTGTGTATGAGAGAATGTGTCTGATTGATTTGTATGTAGTATGTGTAATTGTGTATGTGTGTGTTTGTATGTATCTGTGTGTTTGTATGTATGTGTGTGTTTGTATGTATGCGTGTGTTTGTATGTATGTGTGTTTGTATGTATGTATGTGTTTGTATGTATGTGTGTGTTTGTATGTTTGTGTGTGTTTGTTAGTATGTGTGTGTTTGTATGTATGTGTGTTTGTATTTATGTGTGTTTGTATGTATGTGTGTGTTTGTATGTATATATGTGTGTGTTTGAATGTATGTGTGTGTGTTTGTATGTGTATGTGTGTGTTTGTATGTATGTGTGTGTTTGTATGTATGTGTGTGTTTGTATGTATGTATGTGTTTGTATGTGTGTGTTTGCCCTGTGAATGTGATTTATTTTACTGGTCGCTATATCCGTTTAACGTCAGCTCGTGTGTATGTGTTTTTGGTTTAGGTTATGGATTAGTTTGTGGTTTAGTTTATGGTTTAGTTTACGGTTTAGCTTGTGGTTAAGTTTGTGGTTTAGGTTATGGTTTAGTTTAGGGTTAAATTTGTGGTTGTGTTTATGGTTTAGTGTATGGTTTAGTTTATGGTTTAGTTTATGGTTTAGTTTATGGTTTAGTTTATGGTTTAGTTTATAGTTTAGTTTATGGTTAGTTTATGGTTTAGTTAGTGGGTCTGTTGGCGCTGCGCTAGTGTTTGAGCGTTCGTCTGCTGACTCAGTCGTGTCTACACACGTGGCCATCGTTCAGTCAACAGGTAGGTATATCGTTAGTGTGATTTACCTAAATGAGGTTTGCTAAATGAGAAACGGTGAGAGTTGAACCCGTTTTGTAGCATTCACCGTGGTCTGCTTGTTTGTGTTGCCGTGTGAGTGCGTGCGTGTGTGTGTGCATGTGTGTGTTTCTGCTTGTAACCCATTCGATTGTTAGTCAGCGGCAGATGTTTTAAAATAAAAGGTTGATTGAAGGACCATTGTGTTGTTGTTGTTTTATTTTTCTCTTACCAGCAGGTCACTAGATTTACAAGTGAGACCAAAAAAAATACCAAATATTTAAAAAAAAAAATTTCTTTATTAACTTTGGCCAGCTGTTTGTATATACAAGTGCAGGCTGAGATCGTAGCGTGTACGCTTTAATGCAACTCGCTCTGTCTGGAGGTCGTCATATTTTTGGTCGTGTCGTGTTTCAGGGAAAAACGAAAAATCAATTATCACTAGCGTCTCGATGTTTAAATTGATATAAATTTGTGAACATTTGCATATTATTGATGACAATGAGCTTTTTTTTTTAAGTTGGGGGGTCCATTAATTAACAGCTCACATAAAGAGCCGTAGTGGGACGTGTGGCCGAGAGGTGTAGACACTCGACTGTCAACCTGAGAGTCCTGGGTTCGATCCTCGCATTCCTCGGTAAGAACAATGGGGAATTTTTCCAGGTGAAATGTGTTTCAAAGTTGTCCGACAAGTCCACCCAGCTTTAAATGGGTTACCTGACTTAAGTTGGGGAAGTAAAGGCGGCTGGGCGTTGTGTTAACCACACAATCCCTTTACATGCCGAGGTTATAGAAACAGAAGAATTCTACACTTTATCTGCCCTTTATCTTTTTATAAAGAGCCGTCGCGAGCTATTGGGGGCGCGCTGCGCCCTCATTCCAATCTAAAAAAAAAATTGCATTAACATTTAACAGCTCTCTTTCTGCGCACCTTCCTAGCTCGGCAGCCAGTGGGGGGGGGGGGCGGAGGGGGGAGGGGGGGGGAAACGCGGGAAAATTTAGAAATGAGTTTTATTGCGTTAGGTACAGCGCTGGGCTGATATCGTGCAAGGAGAAGTTATTGAAGTCAAAATTCATAAAACAAAAAAAGAAAAAATGGTGTGCGATAAGATAATGAAGGAGATTCAGATGAAGTGCGCACTCGACTTGATTGATAGAATGAAGCCGTTTTAGTTGTCTGTATCTGCATATGACGTGTACACACACACACACACACACACACACACACACACACACACACACGCTGTAGTGGTAAAATTATGACAGATGTCCTGTCTAGTGCGGAGGTGTTGTCCGCCTGTTAGAATAGTGTCTATACATTACACATACGCGTGACACTTACATGTGGTTAGCTAATTATTGTGTAAAGTATGATGTATTAAACAATGTTAAAAAAATAATAATAATAATTTTAAAGGCGATACCGATGTTTATAGAAATTTGGATGACTACAGAATTAAAGCGCATTGCTTTGTACCACATTTTAATGAAAGCAAATTATTTTTAAGCTTTTATTTATTCTCAAAACTTCGATTTCGAAATTCGGTGCCCCTTTTTAGTTTGATTGATACACTGGCTTGAAAATAGTTTTACAAAAAAAAAAAAAGCATATATTATAATAATAATTCAGTTTAACATAAAATGCATTTTTTTTAAATCTAATAATATATGTTGGTTTTTTTCCCTGAAATGATTTTTAATAGTAGAGAAAATAAGTTAATTGATTTGATAACGAAGTAAAAAAAGATTTCTTATTGGTACATACATGATTTTAACATGTTTCGCCCTCTCTCTCTCTCTCTCTCTCTCTCTCTCTCTCTCTCTCTCTCCCCTCTCTCTCTCTCTCTCTCTCTCTCTCTCTCTCTCTCTCTCTCTGTCGTTCGATATATGCATTTGGTATTTGCTAGTATTCTGATAAAAGGATTGAAAATCGATCCGAGATTGAATCGAAATATTGAAACTGTTAAATTAATTTATGACAAAAGACAATTTATTAGGTCATTAAGAAGATTTATAGTCACTATGTAGAT